>JUFY01033334.1:8885-28630 GCA_001855655.1 Leptopilina clavipes
ATAAAACAAGAAACATAATTGTCAACCTAACCTAAGTAAAAAAACGAAGTTACGGTGTTTGAGTTTTGCACGGCAGAATATTTGACTTTATTTATTTATATTATTAAAAACATTTTCTTTCTATTTGTATATGTGTGTAACAATGTTGGAATCATTGAAATAAATTATCCTCACAGAAAAGTATGGAAAAGGTAGAGTGTCCAGTTTGCTCAAAAGAATTACCAGTACTGGTTATTGAAGAACATGTAAGTCGGTGCTTGTTTTTGAGTGAACCAACAAAAGTATCACAAGAATGTGGTATTCAGAAAAGACCGGCTTCTAAAGGAAAGGACAATAGTCCTGTTTTAAAAAAATCAAAATCAGAGCACAAAAATTATGCAAGTTTGCAGAATAAGTTTTCATCTTCAAATTCAGAAGAAAATGAAGAAATGAGTATTGATGTTAATGTTAGTATTAACAATATTATTTAAAATTGAAAGTTTGATGTAATGAATAGTTCATTATTTTATTTTTTATTTCAGAGTAAAACTCAAGCTCATCAAAGAGATGATATAAGAAATAAAGCTCATCTTCCACTTGCTGAAAAAATGAGGCCCTCGTCTTTCATAGCATATGTTGGACAGGAACATATTCTTGGACCTCAGTGTTTATTTCACCAATTACTAATCAAAGCAGAAATTCCTAACATTATTTTTTGGGGACCCCCAGGATGTGGAAAGGTAATTCTGTGAATACATGTTCATGTCTGAGAAAGATTTTTAAAACTACTGAAAATTGATATTTCATTGGAACAAATATTTCAGACTTCTTTAGCAAATGTCATTGCTGGGATATGTAAGGATGAAAAACAAAAACTTCGCTATGTTAAGCTATCTGCTGCTTCCTCAGGCGTGAACGATGTTAAGGAGGCAATTACTCTCGCTGCTAATGAATTAAAGTTTGGTCGACGAACAGTAATGTTTGTAGATGAGATTCATCGATTCAATAAATTACAACAAGACATATTTTTACCCCATGTAGAATCTGGTAAAATAACTCTAATAGGGGCAACTACTGAAAATCCATCTTTCAGTTTGAATTCCGCTTTGCTTAGTCGCTGTCGTGTAATTATTTTAGAAAAATTGTCAACACAAAATGTGATATCTATTTTGAAAAACGCTGTAAAATTTTTAAAAGGCAAAGTGTCTATTTTTCATGATACTTTAGATAAGTTCAGTTCCAAGTTTCTCATAGATTATGCTACCTTAGAATGGTTGGCAGAAACATGTGATGGAGATGCTAGAATAGCTCTTGGTGGCTTAGAATTAGCTTTTCAATCAAAAGTTTCTGGTGAAAATGAAAATCTAAATTCAAGCCAATGTATAATAACGTTAAGTGATGTAAAAGAAAGTCTCAAAAAAACACATATGCTCTATGATCGAAAAGGTGATCAACATTATGATATTATTTCTGCATTACACAAATCAGTAAGAGCATGCGATGAAAACGCTTCTATGTATTGGTTAGCTCGAATGATGTCTGGCGGGGAAGATCCAGTTTATATTGCAAGAAGATTAGTGCGAATGGCTAGCGAAGACATCGGTCTGGAAGATCCAAATGCATTGAGTAAATAATGTTCTGATGAGCTTGTGATTTTTCCCCTTTTATAGAATTATAAAAATGGTTGAAATAGCATTTCCTCTCAAGGTGTTGGAGAAAGACAACGTGCGCAACACGTTGTAAAATAATTTACTTCACTCATGTGAACTGAGTTTCACATTTATGCATTTATTAAAGTATTAATTTTATTATTAAACAGGAATTGAAATGTACAATGAATTTCAGGTGTAGCAGTAAATACTATGCACGCTTGTAAAATGATTGGCATGCCTGAATGTGATGTCATGTTGGCACAGTGTGTTACATATTTAGCCAGAGCTCCAAAATCCAGATTAATGGAAGATGCACTTAGAGCAGCTCAAAGAATTATTGCGGAACATAAAGGCCCACAACCTTCTGTACCCTTGGTCCTGCGAAATGCTCCAACCAGGCTAATGAAAAATTTAGGTACGTATTTCATACTCCACCATATTTGAATTTGAAATTTATTTTTAAATGCATTATATTTTTTCCAGGCCATGGAACAGGTTATAATATGAAGCACAAAGATTATTCTGGTTTAACTTACCTACCCGAGGGTTTAGAGAAAATAAACTTTTTCAATAAAAAATCATGAACATCTGGATGGTACGCAGAGAAAAACCCTGTTTATCAAGACTATACATTTTTTCTGTTTTTTTTCTTCGTTTTTTATGTTTTCTTTGTATAGAGTGTAACACGGACTGATTTTACAAATATTTGGACAATACTTTTTTCTGATATCTATATTATTTAACATTTATTTATAATAAAAAAAATAATAATTTGATTTTATAAATCCAACTTTTGGACATACTACCAGCGAGCAAGCCTAATGGAAACTTATCATTAAAAAAAAATATAGCCTCAAAAAATATATGTTAAGTATGCCTATTTAAGCTTGATGTGAAAAAAAAGGAATTGCGATTTATTAGCTTTGAAAGTCATTTATATACATATGAAGCGTTCCATTTTAAAAACAGTTTGATGAAATTTGTTAGAAAAAAAAAATTGGAAATAAGTTTACGTATGGAGGCGAATATTTTCGAGAGCCAAACATTATATTAAATCGGATTATTATTGACTATATAGATATATAATTTTTTAACATTTTCATAATTTAATTGTCTAAAAAAATCTATATACATATAAGAAATAACATCTTTAAAACATATAAAGGTTTTCGTATTTAAGAAAAAATTTATATTCAAACGCAAGCGCATCTTGAAAACGAATCAAATTTCATTCTTACCGGAATGTGTTCATAACACATGCTCGACTTTATTGATATTTAGAAAGCATAGGAAGAAGAGTATAAAAGAGTTAAAAATTAAAAGATTAAAAATCCTATCTGTAGAATAACAAGTTTATAAAGTGTGATTTCATTAGATTTGCTCACTTAATAAAAACACTGTGTTTTAATTGGAATACTTCGTGTATATATTGCAAAGTTTTACACTGTATTATAAGTGAATACAAATTTTACTTTGCTTCCTTAAAATATTGTTACGTTAAAATTTATTCTATCTAAACATTGGATTATTTTGGAAATAATTTATGCGTCTATAATTAATGACTTTTTACAAAAAACTAATCATCTGCATATAATTGTTAAATTAAGATTTTAAAGATAAGTTAAATACAATTAAACAATGGATACTGAGAAGTATAAATACAGGTTCGTAATTTTTGTCAAAAATACATAGACACATCTATATTGTATATATATATATATGTTTAATAAAATTTTTAATTAAAAATAAAATACATGAACATATATATATATATATTTATATATTTATAAATATATGCTTATTCATGTTAGTCATCTAATTTTCTTATTTACTTATATAATTTTTTAACGACAAATTCATTCGATATTTAATTTTTTTAAAATGAAAAATTTGATAATTGAAGCTTATAACTTTATTAAGTCTTATTTTATTTTCAAGTTTAAATATGTACACATAATTAAATAATTATTTTTTCATTTTTAAATATCTTCGAATTATGTATGAGAGAAAACCTAAAATAAGATTGCTATTTTAATTTTTTTTTTTTTTCAAATTAAATGTTGTGTATTGTCATTGAAGTTTGAATAGATTAAAATTATAATTTAAAGACCATCCTAAACTAAAATATTTAATAAATTTTATTTTCATTTAGAATAATGTTAGAGATTTAAAAATTTTTTAATGAAAATAATTAAAAGAGAAATTCAACTTCAATGGTGTATTCAACATTATAAAAATATTATTTATAGTGTAAAAAATATATTTATATTATTATAATGAACATAATTATTTATAATGCCTACAAACATTAATTTCAATGTAAATGTATTTTTCTGTAAAAGGACTTCGCTGCCTGCCGAAGGACATTCAGAAGTAAATCTTTGTTCAGTTTTGTCTTTGGGAAAGGATTTAAGTAAAATAACAATGCCAGTAATATTTAATGAACCTTTGTCATTTCTTCAACGAGTAGCTGAGTATATGGAATACTCAAATTTACTAAAGAAGGCTTCTTTGGAACCAACATCCGTTGGTAGACTACAGGTCAACTTAAAAATTTAAAAATAAAATATATTATTGTGTATCATATTAAAGTAAATCAATTTTTTATGAATGAAATATAAGATTATGACGAAAAAAATTATAGGAAACACATATAGAATTTTACATGAAAATAATTATATATGGATATTCCTATATAAACTTGAGATTATTCCATATATGAATGCCATGTGAAAATAAAAACTATATAATATAATCTATACTCTATAGAAAATTCTCATGTGAGATTCTATGTAGTGTAGGTAGACTTTCACCCCAGTTGAGTTGCAAATTTTTGCATTTTTCTTAATAATCTAAAATAATTCTAAAGACTGAACGATAATTTAATGTTTTAAACATTGAAACAGATCAATTAATTAATAAGTATTATGATTAGTCTAATGAAAGATTCAAACTCTGATTTCTTGCGTATGCATATATAATTATATAAAATATATATATTCGAAATATTTGATGAATTATAGTCGACAAACTAATCTATCTAGATATATTTTATTTGTAAATTATAATTGTAAAAATATTTTTTTACAGTATGTAACTGCATTTGCAGTAAGTGCTCTGGCTTCAAACTGGGACAGATTAGGAAAGCCGTTTAATCCACTACTGGGTGAAACATATGAATTACAGCACGATGGTTTTCGGTAATACCTCCTCATGTGCACTACATTCACGGTATTTAACTCTTTAAGGCACGAATTTTTTAGAAATACAAAAATTATTTTTTTGGTACAAAAAGTTAGTGTACCGTTTAAAAAAATGTGGTAAAATTAAAGTTAACAAGTAAAAAAAATTGTCATTCTTGTTTTTTCTTGTAATTAATAATATCTCTGGACTCTGCATTTCTGCTACGCTGCAAAGGGTTAAACAGTCAATTTTAGAATTTGAGAAAATTATTCCTTCAATTTGCACAAAAAACAGCAAATCTCTTTTACAATGTTTACACATTAGTATGTATTGTACTAATGTGTACATATATTATAAAATTGTTTTGCTGATTCTATTCACCTATGAAGTTTGTTATTAGTTGTTATTGTTCATTTTTATTATTACTGAATTGAGGAACGCGTTAAAGATTTAAATTAAACATTTTATAGTTCAATTATTTCCCATAATATACTACAATTTACTGGGGTAAATTTCAACACTAATAAAGTATATTATAGAAAAAAAACCCGTTCAACATTTTAAAACTGAATATAGAAACATGCATGTTTCTATTTATATAATTGTTTATAACAAAATATCACAAATTATTTAAAAATAAAAGAAATAATAATTGACTAATATCTGTATGGCTCTTCTTGAACATGTTCAAGAAAGGGAATTTTATAAGAATGCTATGCTAATGAAGAGAAATTAAAATACCATATCCATTCTTTACTTCTACTAATGCTAATTATCTTAAAAAATGTCAAGGGGTTGTAACAAATGACAATAAGGAACAATTTTGTCATATTCTACGTTTCTCAATTTTGAACATTTTTATAATAAAAATATTCATTAGAATAATTAAATAATATTATCAAAGTATGATGACAATTTCTTTGATTCCTTATAGAATATTATGTGAACAAGTTTCTCACCATCCTCCAATTTCCGCTTTTCACGCGGAAAGTGAAGACTTTACATTTCATGGGAGTATAAACCCGAAACTGAAATTTTGTGGCAAATCTATAGAGATACATCCAAAAGGAATATTAACAGTTAAATTAATAAAGTGAGTACAACACAAGACAATATTTATAATGTTTATTTTATTATACTTATATTATATTCTAATATAGCAATACACACCTATTATTTTATTGTGCGTTTTATTGTACTTATATTTGAATGATTTCCCATCAGTAGAGTTTTAAAACTTTTTCATAAAATATTCTAAATTTATTTCAGGTGGAATGAAGCATATACCTGGCAAAATGTTAACTGTATTCTTCATAATGTTTTGGTTGGACAAATATGGATGGAACAATTGGGTGCCTTAGAAATAAAACAAAATGGTGAAGAAATGTTAACAGCCACTTTAACCTTCAAAAATGCTGGTACAAATGGAAAAGATCTTCACAGAGTAGAAGGATTCATTATAGATCAAAAGTAAGTTGAATAATTGATATAGTCTGTAAAATAAATATATTGCACTTTGCGGTACTACTCAATATGTTATTGTGCAAAGTACGTTTTATAGGCCGATTCTCAAATTAATTTTAATATTAAATTTATTTTACATATAAGTACAAACTTAGAATATATTAATTATGTACAGAATTCCATATAGGTATATATTTCACTTGGGATTGCATTATACATTTTATTTTATTTTCCAGTAAAAGGAAATTGCTTTATTTGTATGGTAAGTGGACTGAAGGATTACGGTCTTGTGATCCATTATTATATGAAGATGCACTTGAAAAATTAAGAAGAGAAACGAGAAGTCCCTTAGGAAATTCTGGACACAAAAAAATGTTAGCCAAATTACATAGCTTAAAAGTGGGAGCTTTTAAACCAATCCATCAGGTTGGTTTATGTTTGTATATATCTTCATAATAAAATCAAACTTTTGTTTGTACGTTGCTAAATACTTGAAATGTTTAAAAATAATTTTTACATAATTTTTCACAACAAGAAATTTAAAAATATTCATAATATGAAAATTGTCTTCCTTTATTCAATTTAATTCTTTACTTTTTTTGTCCTTGTCTTGACACAAAAATTGAGAATCGAATCGATCAAAGAATATTACGCATCCTCTAACATTACTGTGCATATAATTATCTTCGCTATCATCTTATGCTTTGAAAGGTATACATACATGACACGATTGGGTACATGGATTATAACTTATATTTTTATGAAACGTAATGTATAGTATTAAAAATTACAGGATGCTGTCGATGATTCTTCAAGTTTTGAAGGTGATGAAAGTTATTCGTTTCTAGATGAAATACCAGAATCGACAACTTTGTGGGAAGCAACTACAAGACCTGCTAATAGTTCAGATGTATGTATTTTTTCTTTGTTAGTTCTATACACAGCTGTATAAAAATATTTCATAGTGCATTAAGTTTTTCTATAAATCACTTAATATCTATTTATAAAGAGGTTTAGCTACTTTACATTCGATATTCCGTTTTTCAATCGCCAAACTCATATAAAATTATTAAAAATAACTTATAAGAAATTAATAAACAGAACTTTTTGAACTGACAGTTATCTATTAATTATTAACTAAAGAGGCAACCAGAAACAACAGCAAAATATTCTATATTGTTATTATTTATTCCATTCAATTAACTCGGCATTAACGTCCTTTAGAAGTTACTACATTAATAGTATATGTATAATAAACATTTCTTTATTATTCATTTAGTTTTACCAATTCACAACATTCGCAATGTCTCTAAATGAGATGGTGCCAGGTATGGAAAAATATCTTTGTCCAACTGATTCAAGACTGCGATTAGACATTCGTAAATTGGAATTTGGAGATCGAAGTGGAGCAGCAGTGGAAAAAGCGAGGCTTGAAGAAAAACAACGTGATTCTAAAAAATTAAGAAAACAAAAGAAATGCCCAGATTGGGCTCCGAGGTAATGTCAGTTTAATCATTGAGACTAAAAATTTTTAGCATTCTTTAATTTATTTTAAATACTAGGTGGTTTCGGACTGAAATTAATCCCTACACTAATCAAGACGATTGGATATTTCTTGGAAATTACTGGGATCGAAAATATTCAGAAGTGGAAAATATTTTTTAAAAATATCATTCGCATTTTTAAAGAGAAGAAGCTACAAACTATAACACTTTCATTCTATTTTTTGTAGAAAATTTTTATTCATGTTAAATTACACTTTCCAGTAAGTAGAAGTAAATTAAAATATTAAATTAATTATTCTATAGAACTTATTTCATTTTTGTTCAAAATGCGAATTAAATGTCAAATTATTTAATATGATTGATTGATTGGTGAAATATATGTATATATGTAGATTTAACTCTTTGAGTTAAATTAAGTGAATAGAGAAATCTTTAAAAACTGTCATTGAATTCAAATCTGAAATATTCAGACTTTGAAAAAATAAAAAATCTTAACTGTTCGTTCAAAATATATTTATAAAAAAAATTCTGTATTCTGGAAATAAAATTCAGCACTCTGTAGAATTATTTCTTCAGTATCTTAATGTTTTTCTAATAATCACATTTAAACATTTTCGAAACTGAAAACTAATTCTGAAACAGTAGCATAAAACAAATATATAATAAATACAGCTATATGTAAATTATTGTGTACCTTTCGTACCCTATTAAAAATATAAAAATTCAATCTATATCCATTTTAATAATTCATCAGCTGTTCGGAGGTATCTATCCGTATTTAAATTAAACCTCAAAAAAGAATTTTTTTTTAATTTTTCCGTTATCAGACGCTTCAGAATATATAAAAAATACTATGCTTATTCAATCTTTCTGAATACTGGTAATTGGATTAGCTGCAAATCATTCTATAAATACATTATTGGTAAAAAAGGCCTTTTCCTATATTATTATTATTATTATTATTATTATTATTATTATTATTATTATTATTATTATATAGTAAATTGAAAGTTTAGCGACCCTTTTTATTATCAAAACGTAGCAAACTGAAACTGATATGATTCAGTCTATTTTTATGACAATGTTATGAATTTTTAACGGTATTATGTATCAAATTTAATTTAAATTGATGAAAATGATTCAAAAAGTGATAAATTTCTTGTTGAATAACATGATTTTATTTTTTATCTATATCGATTCGCAATTCTATTTTTATTGTTTATAATTGTATTTATTCTTAGAGCAACCATAATGTTAAAATAATTTTAAAATCGGTTTTCTTTTTGACAACAATGTTAAGGATTAAAACGTATTAAATTATTTTTTTTTATTAATAATTGCATATCTACATATATTAATGAAATGTATTATTATTAGATGCCTACAAGTTTTTCTTTCATTAGAACAAAAAATACTCAGGTAATAAATAAAAAGTCAATAAAATTTGCAATAATATAATATGAAAAAAGATTCAAACAATTTACACCATTTGATACTGTAAGCATTAAAACTTTATCAATACAAAGTATACCAACTAAATGGTTTACATTTGCTAATAAACTTCTAAGTAAACAGGTGGATGATTGAGAAATTTTGAAAAATAAAAGTTTTTCGAGAGAAAACAAACTTTATCTTAAATAAGTAAAATTAACTCACTGCATTCTGAAATAAATGAAATTGGCATACAAATAATAGGAGATGCAAGCACAAATAACTTGAATAACAACGTCACAGCATCCTGTCAGTTATTTACGTAAATGAACCAGATAGACTGAAAAGAATGTTTGTAACAATATTTAACACAAAATTTATATTAAGGGTACAAATAAACCATCTTTGCTTTTTTAGAATTAGGAGAACTAGAGGCAAAGTGGATCGAGTAAGGAACATAGTTGTATGAGAAAAGCAAAAAATGTAATGTCAATACATAAAATATGTAATTTAGATGCCAACCAATTAATTGTTACTTATACGCGATCCATAAATCAGAAGCCTTACAAATTTATCAAAAAATATAATAAAATACCAGCCTTACGCACCTTTTAAAAAATAACATGTAAAGCAGTCTATTTTCCTAAAATTATGCGAACACTACTCAGTGATTGACTATCAACGACATTCGACAAATAATAATTATGGTTTCTACTGACAATAACGTCAACGTATCACTTTGCCCTTAGTTCCCCTAACTATTAAGAACTCTTATCACTCACTTTTAAGGTACATCATAATCATCTTCTTCCCTCTTTCTTTTAATTGAATCTGAATCACTTTTTAATTTTACTACAGATAATGCTTGTCCAGGCGTTTGTTGAATTTGAGATTTTATAATTGGCGTTTTCATTGTCGGTGCTGAAGTTCCTAAAAATTAGATAATACATTTATATATTGTAAATAAAAGTTATAAAAGTGTACTTAAATGTTCTTAAACTTACCTGAAAATTTAAAAACCGGTTTAGGTATAGAAATAGTCTGCGTTCTTGCAACAGTAGTAAGCGTTCCTGGTCTTTTAACTACTGAGAGGCTTGCTTTATTATTATCTAATTTATTTCTTGTTGGTCCACCAGAATTATTATTTCCCATCATGGCACTTAAAGATTTTATTGTTTTCTTAGAAGTATTTTTCAATTTGTAATTAGTTACATTTAAGCAATATCTATCTGGCGGTAATCGTAAGCCATTATTTGGTTTCACAAATGGTAAAGGAACATTATTCTTTAAGCGTGCCACATCCAACAAAACATCTCGAGGTGGTGGATTTGTGAAACTTCGTTCTAATTGCATTTTTACTGCTAATCTAACATCATCTAAATCTATAAACTTTTTTTTTGCATGATTTGCATAGATTCTACTGTCGTCCAGTATGCAAGTAACATAGCCTATGTAAAAAATTAAGTTTTATCAATAATATGGTTTATTCATTTTTAAAATTTCCATAGATAAACTTACGATACGTAAATTCAAGTAGTTGATTTATAACTCTAGGCTCATATTCCACTATACCCATGTCCTTCATAATGGACATAATAACTTGAGCATCTTTGGGAATATGTTTTACATGACTCAATGATTTCTTCTCAGCCATTTTACCTATACAATAAAACGTTATAATATTAGATCGTAGACATTGTTGATAACAATGCAACAGCACTACACCTGCCCAAATATATTAAATTTAATTAGAGTGGAAAAAGACTGGTAGTTTTGTCAAGTCGGAGTTAGAGTACAGTCACACCATTTCGTGAACGCATACGACGCATAAAGGAGTGGTCACAGCTCTGCAGTCCGCCTTCCTGCAGGTTGTCATGGTAACGTACAACAGTAAGGCCGTTTCAGAATTGGGGTTTTTTGCACACTTGGCCTTGGCAAATATATACTTGCGAAGTATACGCTTAACCATCCTTGTCTGGCACATATGTTTACGTGCATTGGACAAGGATGATTAAATATATACTTGCCAAGTATGCAAAAAACCCCAAAAACCGAAAGCAGAAAATCATTAGTGCAAGAAAGATAGACTGATATCATTGCCTCTTTCACTCCCATGATTTTCTGCTCATAATTGTGGACTCAGCCTAAATAGCAGTGTGGTTCCTTGGAACTTCTGGTGGCCAAAGTTTTTTTTTAATGTGGTGGTATAGTAATCTAAGATAATTTACCTAGATCCGGCAAGGGTTCTGAATTCATGTGGATGAACTAAAAAATTCCATTAGTAAGAAAAAGACGGAATATGTCTGTCCTTTTCTTACTAATGGAATTATTTAGTTCGTCCACATGAATCCAGGACCCTTGCCGGATCTAGGTAAATTATCTTAGGTATAATGACGCGTCATTTTGTTTCAGATCCCTGTTCAAGATTCTGAAAACTGTATGCAATACGTATATGAATTTCAATCACAAGTTTTTAGAATTGTTTTCTTGTTTTATAAAAAGCTGAAAAAACCCAATATGAATATTACATCTGCTGGTAAATTTATTATCTTATTCATTAAAGAAAAAGTATTTTTATAATCAATTGTATATAGTTTGTCATTTGTATTTAATTTTTATAACTGTATGTACAGTGATTTGCAAATTGTGTGTAACATAACCTAATTAATAACAAATAATATATATTATAATTAATATTTGTATAAACTGAGAAATATTGTTTGTGATAGTTATAATTGTTTTTAATAATGTTGTGCTAAGAGATATTTTTCAAAAGAATAATTGTAGATTTAGTTTATCTTAACGTCATTGATATAAAATTCAAAAATATTTATGTATTAATGTTTTATTTATTTATATTAAAGCAGGTATAATATCCCTTCTTGAAGAACCAATGCCAGAGTTAAAAGTGTTTGCCTTAAAGAAATTAGATGTCATAGTTGACGAGTTCTGGCCCGAAATTTCTGAAGCAATTGAAAAAATGTAAGTTTTTATGAGTTGGTCATTGTGGTATATTTATAATTAAATATATTACCACCTCCAATTGTCTGTACGGTTAATACTCGTATTGTTCAAAAACATACCCGTCTTTAAATCATGTTTGTATATGACATAAATTTATTAAATGAAAATAAGTATTTTTCATAGAATTATATTTACTTAAGTATGGAAATGAATTACTTCATTTGAATTGAATTTCAGTGAAATACTTCATGAAGACAAAAATTTCAATCACCATGAGCTTGCAGCTTTAGTTGCAAGTAAAGTTTATTATCATCTTGGAAGTTTTGAGGATTCTCTTACTTATGCTTTGGGAGCTGGAGAATTATTTGATGTTAATGCTCGAAATGAATATGTTGACACAACAATAGGTTCGCTTTTAAATAATTATATACATTATTGGAATGCAAAACAAAACATAGTAATGTAATTCATACCTTTTAGTGTACTAAATTATATCTCTTTATATTTTAGCAAAATGTATTGACTTTTATACACAACAACGTGTATTAGAAGCTGAAGGAAAGTTATCTTTAGATAACAAGGGTATAGATCCTAGATTGGAGGGAATTGTCAATAGAATGTTTCAACGATGCCTTGACGATAATCAATACCGCCAAGCATTAGGACTCTCCCTTGAAACTAGGAGGATGGATATATTTGAAGCAGCAATTATGCAATCTGTTAGAAACACATATTTATCTTTACCTCTTTAAAAAAAGTCAAATTGAAGCATTTAATTATTATTGTTTATACATTTTTTATATTGCTCAAAAGTTTTATGGTTTTTTAATTATTTTATAGGATGATGTCAGTGGTATGTTATCGTATGCATTTCAAGTGGTAATGAGTTTAATTCAGAATCGTGGTTTTCGAAACACTGTTTTGCGATGCTTGGTTTCATTGTACCGTAATTTAGGAACTCCTGACTACGTTAATATGTGCCAATGTCTGATTTTTCTTGACGATCCATTGGCAGTAGCTGAACTCTTAGATAGATTGAGTAAAGGTTCTCAAGATTGCGTCTTGATGGCTTATCAAATAGCATTTGATCTATATGAGTCAGCAACTCAACAATTTCTTGGACGTGTTTTACAAGCTTTAAGAGCTACTGCCCCTATCCCAGGTGCTCTTATGGTTAAACCAATTGTCAAACCAACAAACATCAGTACCACTGAACCAGTTACTGATTCCGTTTCCATTTCTGCAGATGTTGAAAATAAAATAAAGGTGGCGGAAGAAGTTTCTCAACGTAGTATAGACAGTTTGGTAAGTAATTAAGTTCTTTTTGTTATTCAAAATTATATATTGGTATTACATTAACTGACTCTATCATAGGGATATTTGACACAATTTACACGATGTCAACTATACCAATTTGAAACTAGATAATCTAACTGAAATTAAATTTCATTGACAAATGAATAAGAGTTACTCTTTATAGTTACTGTAAGAGATTTTATCAAAGTCGTATAAACTGTCGCCAATCTCCTTATTTTTTCTATCATTAATTAAAAACAAGTGCCAAGTTGATATATGCATTTTTCGCATGGACTTGATAAACAATCTGCTTGTTTGTAGAGATTTCTCTATTCTTTATGAATAAACAGCAATAAAAAGTTTTATTAAAACCTTTTAGAACTCAGAGGAACGAGAACAGCAAGAAAGAGTTGACGCTTTATCAAGTATTTTGGGAGGTGAAGTATCTATCGATTTACATTTACAATTTTTAATTCGTAGTAATCACACAGATATGCTGATACTAAAAAATACTAAGGATGCAATTCGTGTTTCAATATGTCATACTGCCACTGTTATTGCCAATGCCTTTATGCATTCTGGCACTACAAGTGATCAATTTCTTAGGTTTGTATTACGAAATTTTATTTTTTATAAGTTAATAATTGCTTGAATTATTTTAAACAAGTAGAAGAAAGTGTTGTATTGAAAGTTAGTCGAAAAACGAATGAATAAATAAAAGGTTACTGCTGTAACAGAAAACTTATTACTTATACTTTTCAAGTTATTTAACCGGTTGAGGTTTTTTAAAATATTGAAAAATATGTGAAGATAATTTTGAATTACTATTACAGAGATAATTTAGAATGGTTAGCTCGAGCTACTAATTGGGCAAAACTTACTGCAACTGCTTCTTTAGGAGTAATTCACAGAGGTCACGAACAAGAAGCTTTAGCTCTAATGCAGTCTTATCTGCCCCGTGATACTGGTGCAGGGGCTGGTTATTCAGAAGGCGGTGGATTGTACGCGCTTGGTCTTATTCATGCAAATCATGGAGCAGCCATTACAGACTATCTTCTGGGCCAGTTAAAGGATGCTCAAAATGAGGTACATTCTAAAGTATCTTTTGAATAATTTGATGCAATACGAAGCAAACATTATTTTTTTAAATTATTAACTTAATAAAATTTTTTTTAAAAATGAATAAAACTACTAAAAAGTTGTAAAATAATTGATTTAGATGGTGCGGCATGGCGGTTGCTTAGGTTTAGGATTAGCTGCCATGGGATCTCATAGACAGGATGTGTATGAACAGTTAAAATTTAATCTCTACCAAGACGATGCAGTAACTGGTGAAGCGGCAGGTATTGCTATGGGGATGGTGATGTTAGGATCTAAATCAACTCAAGCTATTGAGGATATGGTTGCGGTAAATAATTCATATTAAAATAATTGTCCAGTTATTATAACCGTGTAATTATTTAATTTTTATTTTACTATTTTAGTACGCACAGGAGACTCAACATGAAAAAATATTACGAGGACTTGCCGTCGGAATAGCTTTTACCATGTACGGTCGTCTTGAAGAAGCTGACCCTTTGGTGGCATCTCTAACTGCTGACAAGGATCCTATACTTCGAAGGAGTGGAATGTATACTTTAGCTATGGCATATTGCGGAACAGGAAACAACCAAGCTATTCGTAAATTGCTTCATGTTGCAGTAAGTTTTGCATTATAAATATAATTTTTTTTTATTATCATAAAAAGATTGAAAATCTAATATTATCAGTTTGCTTGTACATTAAGATATAAATACTTATTAAATTAAATTTGATGCATAAAAGAAGGTATATAACATAACACAACGTACATATTATTTTTATTTCAACATTTCAATGAATGTGGAGTTTGGCATATTTTAAAACTAAAGTCAGCTAAAAACTAATTTTAAATCTGAATAAATAAATGTACCTGAAACAAGTACAGTAAACGTAAATGTAGCAAAATAAACGGTAATGATATCTAATTATGTTACAAGTTCACGTAAGAATTCATTAATTAATTCACAATTATGAAGATACTAATTACAATATTTCCTACTGAAATTTAAAAAGCTACCCTATTTGCGCACCCGAATTTAATGTTTATAACATTATTATTATGAACATAGTTGAACATACATATTTGAAGACTTGCTGTATTTTATTTAGAAAAGCAAGTTCTTCAGTTGGGAATCTAGTGCAATAATTTACAGATTATATAAATCAATATTTTGCTTTTATATAGGTTTCAGATGTCAATGATGACGTAAGGCGTGCTGCAGTTACAGGTCTGGGATTCCTTTTATTCAGGTAATTTGAAAAATAGTATATAATCTAATAATTTCAATTATATATTTCAAATCTTAATGTCACAAATACCTATTTATTATTTAGGACCCCAGAGCAGTGTCCGAGTGTAGTATCTCTTTTAGCGGAAAGTTACAATCCACATGTTAGATATGGTGCAGCAATGGCGTTAGGAATTGCTTGTGCAGGTACTGGGTTGAAGGAAGCGATTGTACTTTTGGATCCAATGACTAATGATCCAGTTAATTTTGTAAGGCAAGGAGCTTTAATCGCCTCTGCAATGATTTTGATCCAACAAACTGAGGCTACATGTCCTCGAGTGAAAGATTTTCGTTCCCTTTATGCTAAAGTTATTGTGGATAAACATGAAGATGTTATGGCAAAATTTGGTGCTATATTAGCTCAGGGTATAATTGATGCAGGTATAAATTCTATTTATTTATTTACGTCTTAAATGTATTACAGCAAAAGAAATAACTTTAAGAGTATATAAGTTTAAACTAAAATTATGATATATCCACTGGTAGGAAATAACGAATAAGTATATTATACAATGCAAAATAATTGATTATCAAACGCAATTAAAAATTACTATTTTTAATATAACATAGAGAAGGTAATTCAAACAGAAACAATAGATGAGATACCATTATTGAAAAAGAATTCAAATATTATATATAAAATACAAAAAAATGTATTAACAACAGTTATGAGAAGCAACATGAGTACAAATAAGCAGAATAATCATAAACGAACATATTTTCTTTAACTTCATTTTATTTTGCAGGTGGACGTAACGTAACAGTTTCACTTCAATCCAGGACAGGACATACAAATATGTTAGCTGTAGTTGGAGCTTTAGTATTTACACAGTATTGGTATTGGTATCCACTAGCTCATTGTTTAGCATTGGCTTTTACCCCTACTTGTATAATTGCTTTAAATGCCCAGTTAAAAATGCCCAAGTTGGAGATAAAATCAAATGCACGCCCCAGTATTTATGCTTATCCAGCGCCATTAGAAGAAAAGAAACGAGAGGAACGAGAAAAAGTAACTACAGCTGTTCTGAGTATAGCAGCTCGTGCCAGACGGAGAGAGTCGGAGAGACGTGCTCGAGACACCCAGGAAAAAATGGATGTGGTAAGTAAAAACGAATATCAATTTTTGTGATTAATTTTAACTTTTTGCAATAAAATGTATTGGCTCCACCTTTATCAAAATAATAAATAACGCAAAACCTCAAGTCATTATTCATATTTTAAAATTACATATTACTCCACTTAAAAATGTCATTTTAATTTAATTAATGTGTTTAAATAAATGTGCGTTAATGTGGTTTTCAGTCTGACACACTTACTTAATTATAGATTAAGTGAAAAAGTGTGGTGTTTTTTTTAAACAAATGAGTATACATATTTACGAAATTAAGGAATTATTTCAAAATTCTTACTGTAAAATTGAATAGAAATATTGTTACATTTTTTTAGGATATATCCACCGCTGAAATAAAAGAAATCATGGAAGTAAAAGAAACGGGATTAAAAGATAAAGATGAGAAAAAAAAAGAAAAAGAAGAAAAAGATTCCAAGGATTTGAAAGAAAAGAAAGTAAAAGATGAAAAAGATGAAAAACTTGAGAGGAAAGAATCTGAACCTAATTTTGAAATTCTACAAAATCCAGCACGAGTTCTTCGTCAGCAGATGAAAATAGTGCAGTTAGTTGAAGATAGTCGTTATATTCCTGTTAAAGATATTCAAATAGGAGGAATAGTTATGGTTAAGCACATTCAAATAGGGAAAGAAGAAGAACTTGTGGAACCTGTTGCTGGTAAATTTTGATTTTGCAATATTTACTAAATAAACATTTTTAAAATAATATATCTAAAACTTATAAAAAAAACAAATATAAAAAATTTTTATTTTTCGTAACAATTTTTTGCTATAGCATTTGGTCCAAAACCAGACGAAGAAAAAGAAGCAGATACTCCGGAACCATTTGATTATACTGAGGAATAAAGTAAATAAATTAAAATTCTTCTTCAGTCAGACAAGAAAATACAATATAATATTCATTCATATATTATGATCACAATGTACTACATTTATTAAAATTTGTAATAAAATTTATCAATAAAAGAAAGCTTACTAAAAGGGTATTTTGCAACTAAAATTCCATCTATAAGATATAATTTATGTAATGTGAATTGGAATACTCTTAAGGTGTCCCTTTTAATTTATAAAATTCAAAGTGTATTATTATTCATATGTGCACCGTAGTCAAAGCGCACTTTCTTGACACACGTTATGCTAGGGCTGATAATTATATTTAAAAAATTTTTTCTTTGACTTGTTTTATCAAAGTAAAAAAAAGAAACTAAATACACCTGAACGAAAATAATAATAATATTAAAGCTCATATTTTATTGGTAAATTATTTTATTTTATTCGCGTAACAAAAGCGATTTGTGCACAAAAGTAAAAAATTATTATTACTTATCGGTACATAGAATAGTTATACTTAGGTACTCTATAACTCAAGTCGAAATTTTTATTTCTACTTAATTTTATTCATTTATTTCATAAACTAATGCTTATTTTTTATTGATTTTCATAATATCAAGGATATTAAATATATAATAATAATGTAATTCATACCCACACACACACGCACGCACACACACGCACACACACACACACACACACACACACACACACACACACACCCACATACATACATACATAATTATATCTATATGTTTGTGTATTATTGTTTTCATTAAATAAATAAAAGTTATTCTTTTTGAAACTCAATATTATTATTAGTAATATTTTATTGTCGTTGGCATCGTTAAAGAAGAAATGACTTTTGTGAGTTATAAATTAGTATTATAATACTTTTACTGAGCTTTTGAAATTGTCATATGTGCACAGGTATAAGGTTTTTAATGAGGTTTTTATTTATGTAATTTAAATGTCTGTCGACATACGAAATCACGATTCAAATATACGTTTGGACTTATCTCGAAAAAAGCAAAACCATTTCTTGATTCATTTTTTATATTGATTTAAAATTATCTTGTAAGATGACCCTATTGGTAACTGTGGTCAAAGAAAAAACAATATACATAATATAATTGCAAATTCAGAATCAATATCAAGAAAGTAATGTATGTAATAAATTACGATTTATTACATTTAAATTTTTTTTAAATAAATATGTAATAAAAACGATTTTTAATTTTTATAACAAAATGAGATTCTACAAAAATGACAATTGATCTGAAGATACAAAGGTATTTATCGTATTTTCGTAAAAATCTAATTCAAGAGGATTTAACTTTAAATTTGGATATTCAGGATATCCTAAGGATAGTTTTGTCATATATATCTTTAAGAATATTAATATTTGTATAGTGGATTGTTTAGAACAAAATTTTTAGTTCAGTCGAATATTGTAATTTCAGATTCGATTCGACTATAAAGTATAAATAAGTTTGATTAAAGGCAAATAAATTCTGTGTGATAATGATTTTTTTTTCAACTTTTGAAATAATGGCCACTTTATTTACGTGTTTAAAGTGTGCTAAACTGTCCATTATTTCACTCGATTCATTATTTAACGCTTTTGAGTGAAATAATGATTATTTAACGCTTTTGCGTGAAATAATGATTATTATTTAAGGGCGTTTTGCGTGAAATAATAATTATTTAACGCAAAAGCGCGAAATACTATACCGACAAACCAATTACCATTAATTTACGTTTGACGAATTTTTTGTTACTAATTATTTCTAAAAATGTTGCAATTATTTATCAATTCAACGTTGACGTGGTTTGACTCTTTTCTTATTTTTAGTAATTCTATGCTACTTTTCAGGGAGTAAAATATCATCAGAAATAAGTTCCTACTACATTGCTGCGTCATTCCTTTGGAAGAGTATTAT
>JUFY01033335.1:0-19363 GCA_001855655.1 Leptopilina clavipes
ATTTTTTTCAAAAACTTTAACTATATTTTCTGTAATCAGCCAGTAAAAATACACTAGTATACCAATTTTCAGCTATCTAGGTTAAATAATATAGAACTTAGAGGAAAATAACGTTTTTTCAAAAAATTTTTAGTTTTTCCTTGACAACGCTATGGCCATTAATACATATCACGTTCTCTGTATTTTTCCTGTAATATTCGCGTAAAAATACACCAGTATGCCAAATTTTAGCTCTTCATATTAAATAGTTTAGAAGTTATGGGGGGGGGGAATGGTCACGTTTTGTGCATTTTTGGCCAAAAATCGTACAAATTCCTTGACAACGCTATGACCATCACCTCCAATGACATTCGCTATATTTTTCCTGTAATCTACGTGTGGAAATACATATCTGTACCAAATTTCAGCTCTTTAGCTTTCAAACTGCGAGCGCTAGGGGGGGGACACGAAATAGTACTACGGACACATGAGTCTCACCAATAGGGTTCCGCCGAACACCGAAGGTGTACGGAACCCTAAAAAATACTAATAATACTAAGAATATTAAAAATAATACTAAGAACAACAATAATGATAATAATAATAAAACTAATAATACTAAAAATAATAATAATAAAAAATTATAATACTAATAATAATAATAATAATAATATGCAATAATATAATCGATGATATATTAATATAAAAAATAATAAACGATATAATAAATTAATATTTAATGGAATAATAGTTAAGAATAAAACGGATTAATAGTCGAACTATTAATAATTCAAGTCCTTAGCAATTATACTTAACGATGTGTCTAAATGACAGAAAGAAAATTTTTTTTTCAATAACAATAATATTAGAATTTTTATATGCGTAAGAAAATATATGTAATGAGTCTTTGAAAATTTCCATAATTCAAATCAATGGGATCATTTTTTTGCGGAATAATCGATTCTTTATTTCTCCTGCAATAAAATCAAAGTAAAGATTATAAAAGTTATTAGGTGGCATATTATCGATTTTAAACTTTAAAGTTATTTTCATTACTCGCGAAGGAAGAAAGAAATGGATGAAACGTGTTTTGGGTGCGAAAGATTTTTGTAACTACATTCAAAAATATGTTAATGTTCTCCGCGCACGAAAACACAATTTAAAATATAGATTTTGAATAATCAAAAATTTCTAAACGTTATCTCTCTCTTTCTCTCCTTTCAAACGAAATTCAATATTAAATATTTCGAATTTCTGTGCGAATGTAATTTAATATATTATTAAATTTTTATTAAAAAATATGAACTTTTCTCTTTGGGGTGAAAAATTTTTCCCTTCTTTGTAAAAGTCTAAGTAATGGCAAAGGCCTAATTAATTTTCCAACTTGAAAACATGGAATGAATTAATAATGCGCGCGGGGAAAAAAATAAATTTATGGGCACTATTAATACCTTTACTTTATAGTATATTAATTTTCTAATTTGAATAGGCTTTCTTTAGGAAAAAATTTCTATGAATCATAATATAAGCGTATGCGTTCCTCTGGTTACCATAAAGTCACTCGACTTCTTATTTTATTTATGAGACTATTCACTTCCTTTCATATTATTCATATGGTTTGCAAATATTAGCATTTGCATAATTTTTTTTTTTGGCTTACATTTCAATTTTTTTTGTGTGTTTCGTTTATCAACACTATCTATTGATCCCTTACTCGAGATAAAGAATTTTTACAGAGAAAAAGAAGATGAAGAAAAATAAAGAAGGGGAAGGGAAAATTAATAAAAAAAAAGAAAAATTGTGAAAAACATTTTTTCGATTCAAGATTACAAAGAAACAATTTATCATGAAAATTTACAGGGAGGTAAAAAGCATCTGTTACACATGTAAATAAGCCATTTGGAAATGATTTCGGGCACATAATCGTATAATTTTGAGATATATGAGAATCATAAATCAAATTGATTTCGAGACATAGTTTATATCGAAATTTCATATATTCCTTTGGAAATTCGTGGAATTTCTATGCGATTTCCTGGAATTTTCAATAGCATTCATTTCAAATTTCTCTCCTCGAGATAAAACTTCTATATAATTTTTACAAAAAATATATCTACTCGATAATGCAAGTTAAGTGAATAATAAAAGTGGAGAAGAAAATTGAACAAAGAATGGAGAAAATTTATATTTTAGGGAGAGAATAAGTTACAGAAAAAAATTGAAAAAATAAAAATATTTTTCTGATATAAATGAAAATTATTAAAAATTGTAAATTAACTGATACAGAACATAATTTGAACAAAACTGAACAAAAACGGAAAATTTATATTTTAGGAAAGACATAAAATTACAGAAATAAATTGAGAAAATAAAAATATTTTTCTGAAATAAATGAAAATTATTAAAAATTGTAAATTAACTGATACAGAACATAATTTGAACAAAACTGAACAAAAACGGAAAATTTATATTTTAGGAAAGACAAAAAATGACAGAAAATAGAAAAATATTTTTTTGAAATAAATAAGAAATATTAAAAATTAAAAATTAACTCACACAGAACAAAAAATTGATCAAAATTAAACAAAAACGGAAAATTTCTATTTTAGGAAAGACAAAAAATGACAGAAAATAGAAAAATATTTTTCTGAAATAAATAAGAAATATTAAAAATTAAAAATTAACACACACAGAACAAAAAATTGATCAAAATTAAACAAAAACGGAAAATTTATATTTTAGGGAGACAAAAAATTACAAGAAATAGAAAATAGAAAAATATTTTTCTGAAATAAATAAAAATGATTAAAAATAAAAAATTAACTCATAGAGAAAAAAAAGAAAAAATTCAACAAAACTGAAAAATAACGGAAAATTTATATTTCAGGGAAACAAAAAATTACAAATAATAGACAATAGTAGAAATATTTTTCTGCAAATAAAGAAGAATGATAAAAAATGAAAAATTAACAAAAAAAGTGAATCGAAAAATGAATAATAAAAGTTATTTATAAAATAGAAAAACAAAATTTTTACATTTTTAAAATGCAAAAATGTAAAAAGTTTGAAAAAGACAAAATTTTTATTTTGACAATTTTTTTGTTTTTTTAAATTTGCCTTTCGTTAATTATCTTCTTTCCCCCGGGTGAATTAAAATTGAACCTCCTCAGTTTTATTGAACTTTAGAAGAGGAAAAGTTGAGAGCTTTTTTGACCCACTTTCCCCCTCTCTTTTTCCCTTGGGTTCATTTCCTATTTTCCCATATTTTTTTTCTCCACCTATTTCCTTGATTTCCATTTCAAATTTTTCTTTCATTTCCGAACTGTTTTCCGTATTTTTCTCGCGCACTTTCGGATTATTCTTTTTGGCCGATTTAAAAAAAAAGAAAGAAAGAAAGAAAAAAAAAAAACCGCACGTGGAGGAAAGAGGGAGAGAAAAAAATTTATTTGTATGTAGAGTTACTGACTCATCGACACCTGGAAAGACCAGTCAGTGGGTGATCCTAGTTTATCGTTATAAGTGAAAGCATCAAGCCACGGATGCAACAGGGTGACCCTGACCAGGTTTCCTAACTCAAGAGAGTGTGTGTATGTATATCGTTGATACCCATGTGGTGCATTCCCGCAATATTCTCCAACAAGCTTCCTAAATCCTTTTTACTCTCTATATGGTATCTTTGTGCCCGGTTTTATAACGAATATATCAAGGATTATGCAAATGCGAGTGCATTTATGTTGATTTATTAAAATTATAACACGTTTCCTCGTATTTTCTTTTCTGACAAGTGCGAGTCAATTTTTGATAAAACAGAAAAAAAAAATTTCTAATTATTGTAAAATAACTTTCGATTTTTTTTATTAAATTGTTTTTTGCAAAAAAACTTTCGATTTATTTTATTATATTTTTTTTGTCAAAAAACTTTCGATTTTTTTTATTAAATTGTTTTTTGTAAAAAAATTCCTTTTTTAGTAAAATTGATTTATGGAAAAAATTGTGTTTTTTATTGAGTTTTTTTATAAAAAAAAATTGCAATGATTGAATAATATAATTAATTTAATTTAAAACATTAAATTAAATTGAATTAAATTTTTAAATAAAAAAAGAGAATTTTATTACATTATTCATTTTAATTTTATTCTTTATTATTAATGATTCTAATTGTCTTCTTTAAATCTGTATTACCCAAAGTTCAATTTAACTAATAATTATTTTTTTCAGCTAAATTATTATTAGTATAGAAATAGTTATTCCAAGTGAGTAACGTTTTTGCTATCAAATTAGTTATTTTTTTACTAATACGAATTAAGAGAGAACATTAACATTTTCCTTTTTGGAATATTGAAACTACAGTAAAAAATAAAATATTGAAAAAAAATAAATCAGTGCGAGAGAAATCGAGAAAGTTGATCAATCAAACAAAAGTTTATTTAATTAGATTTAGAGGGTAAATCATAGTTTAGTTATAGACGAAATTCATCCCCCCCAAAAGTCAAGAAAAAGGTATAATGATTCAGCAAAACTTTCTGCCAAATTATTTGAACTAATAGTCTCGAGATGGGGAATTTAATTTATCTCCTTTGAAGGGTTTTTATTCTCATTATAAGTGACAAGGGATAGTTTTAGTCAGACAGAGTTTAACTTTTAGGGGAAAAAAGTTACAAAGTGTTTGCGGGAAAATTGTTTTTTTTAAATTATCTTTAACTTATTTAACTAATAAGTAAACTCTGCTTAGAATAATCTGGTTGTTGTGTGTTTTGAGTGGAAAAGGAGTTTCCTAGTCAGACAGAATAAGCTTCTCAGTAAAAAGTTGTCTATGGCTGAAGAGTTACAATTAAAAAGTGTTTTTCCGATCAATCTCTGAATCAATATTATTAGAATTACGTTTTGGAATTAAAAACTTGTTTTTTTATATTTCGAGTAGAAAAAGTAGATACCAGTCAGACATAATTTACATGCATTTAGATTTGCATTTTTGATTTGCTTTTGTATAAAATTTTTTTTTCCTTTTTTAAGTAGAGAAAGTTTATTCTAGTCAGACAGACTTTGCATTTACATATATAGAAAATTCCGGAAAATTCTAAACTAATGTAAATCATTATTCTTTGCTTAGAAAAATAAATTTCTGTTTTAAGTGGAAAAAGAATTTTCCAGTCAGACAAAATTTATTTTCAAGGAGAAGAAAGCCAAAGTATTAACCATAATTTTTCCCACGTGAATCTTTAATAATGTTCTACTTTAAGACAAAAAGAAAATTTTTCCTTAAGTAGAAAAAGATTGAAATAGTCAGACAGAATTTATTCTTTGAGAAAAGAGAAAACTATGAAGTCAAAAGTAATTTTTTTTCTTTAATGTATAGAAATTTGTATTATTTTTGAAAAAAATTCGTTGTTTTTACATTAAGTAGAAGAGGATTATTTAGTCAGACTTCTGTCTGACTAAATTTCATTTAAGTAGAGAAAAATCTATAAAGTAAGACACTAATTTTTTCTAAAGAATAAGAATTAATATATGAAGACCTCCACGGAATAACGATCTATGGCACAATTAAAAATGCTTACAATTTTCAACTTTGATTTGCCATAGATAGTTATTCCAGCAAAGTATATAATAAAAAATCAATAAATTGTATACTCTATATATACTATTTTACTATTTTATTCGTTTGGGCATAATTTTCAATAATACATGCACATATTTTCATTATAATTACATTAATGTTAAAATGTGCCATATATCGTTATTCCGTGGAGGTCTTCATATTACTTTCTGCTAATAGAAATAAATTTTTTTGTTTTTAGTAGAAAAATATTGTAATAGTCAGACAGAAACTTTTTTTAAGTAGAAAAATCTAACAGAAAGACACATTTTTTTTCTAAAGAGTAAGAATTAAAAAATCAATTTCTGACAATATAAATCAATTTTTGTGTTTTTAGTAGAAAAAAATAGCCATAGTCAGACAGAAATTTCCATTAAGTAGAAAATCGAAAAAGTAAACCAAATTTTTTTTTAAGAATAAGAATTTAAAAATATTTCTGCTAATAGAAATCAATTTTCGAATTTTTAGTAGAAAAAAAAGAAATAACAGAATTAGTAGTATAAACAAAGGGTAAAAAATAAAGTAAATAAAATCAGAATTAAAAAAGGAGATGTGTCAAAAAAACAAAGTACACATCACAATTGAAATATGAAAATATTTCGTCATTGGAAGGGGATATTAATAAAGGTGTTTCTCAGATAATAATGAAGGTATGCACCTCGATAATTGAGGGTTTTTATTCAATTCCAAGAAGGACTGGAGACACATATACTTGAATCTCTATTAAACATTATTTGATTATCACTTTTAATCAAAGACTTATTCTTCTTATTGCTATTCGCATATCTGTCGATGATTCTGAGAGACTAACATGGCACTTGGATTCGCTTTTACGGCTAGAAGCAACGAGAACGGTGTTCATTTCACAAGGTCCCTTTTGCTTGTAGTAAGAGGGAATAGCAATTTCGTTGCAGTGCATGCCGCGTAAAGTCAGTTGCATCACTGACTCTCTCGGTTGCAACTGTTTGCCAGACTATAAACCAATAGTTCAATTGTGACGTCCCTTTTTATTTACCCTATTCAATTTCTTTTCATATTCGAAAAATTTACATTTCCTCATCCAGATTTTGTATCAATTTTTCAAAAAAAAAAATTCTTTTTCGGAAAAAATTTCCCTTCTAGTTTATACATACACACACTTTGCTCTCTCAGTTTGCAACCGGCGCCGGTTGAGTTCAATTATAATGACAGTGCGTTGAAAAAAGATTTTTTTTTCTTTTACTTCTCTTTTAAACTTTCCACGAGTTTTGTAAATATTTTCTTGATAATTGCATCATCGACGAAAGAAGCAGGCAATGGTATGAAAAGTGCAAATTTTTACAATTCTTTATGTAATATTTTTAATGAATTTTTTTCAAAAGCCGCAATTATTTCTTTATTGTTTCTTGATTACAAATAACATGTGGGAATTATTGAGAATTGGATAAATTTTTTTATTTTATAAAATATTCGAAAAATGAAAAATCGAAAAATTAAAAATTCCATTGGAAATATAAAAACTAATTAAATATTTAATATTTTTACTTATCATTTATAATATAATCTAAATTAGTAATAAAATTTTAATCAAATTTGAATTAGTCACTGACTGTTTGCTTTTGAATTAGTTAAAATTCACTTATAAATTAGTAGAAATTTTTTTTTTATATTTATTAGTTAAATATTTAACTAATTCAAAGGCAAAAAGTCACTAATTCAAATCAGTTAAAATTTTTACTAATTCGGATTTAGCGAGATTGTTTTGTACTTATTTGTTATAAAAAAAGAACAATAAAAACTCAAGCGGAAAAATAGTAAGAAAAAGTGACAATTTTATTATTATTATTATTTTATTTTAATTTTAATATTAATTTTAATTTCCATTTTTTTTAATTTTAATTTTAATTTCAATTTCAATTTTTGTTTAATTTTAATTTTTTATTATTGTTAATGTTCCATATATTAAAAAGTAGAAACAAAAAAGTAAAAAAGTATAATAAAAACTAGAACAAATACAAGTGACAATTTTATCTTCAAATAGTAAATATACGAAATTTTGGTGATAAATTAAATAAAATGAAAAATTCGTTGCAAAATACTTCATGGGAAAAT
This sequence comes from Leptopilina clavipes, assembly GCA_001855655.1. Classification (NCBI taxonomy): domain Eukaryota; kingdom Metazoa; phylum Arthropoda; class Insecta; order Hymenoptera; family Figitidae; genus Leptopilina; species Leptopilina clavipes. The sequence continues at coordinate 7,667 of JUFY01033335.1, forward strand.
TATCTCCAGTTCGCAGTAATATTCTCTCTCACTCTAAAAATTATCTTCAGCTGTGACACATTTTTTCTAAATGGATGAAATTTCAAAATCGTTGAAAAAAAAATAAATATTAATTTATTAAAGGATAGAAAATTTTACCAGAAAAAAAATTACATAAAAATTCTTGTCATAATTTCTTTGATATTTCATATATCAAGTTCACAATATTGTGAATTATAATAGTGCAACCGAGCGTATTATGACATTTATCAGTCTAGTCATAGAGGTCAATGGCTTCTTTATTGCGATGAAGTCACGTCATTAAAAAAAATTTTTTTCCTGAATATCTCAATTTTCACTGATAAAATAAATATATAAAAAAGAAATCACTTACCCAATTTGAAAATTTACACATTTTAATTATCCTCATTGTATGTTTTTAATTATTATCAACCGTAACGATCATATAATATAATTTACTCCCTGGTAAATAATTTTAAATTTCTAATTAAATTTTTTACAAGAATTTTAGAGAAATTTATATAATTTAATTATTGTTAATTCTATAATGTGATTGAATGAAGATTCATTCTTTTGTTTCCTTTGAGAATAAATTATTTTTTGAAAATTTTCCCCGAGTGTCTTAAATTAAAAATTTTGATTTTATTAATAATAATGAATATAAACCTGCAGATGGTAAGAATAAGAATTAAGAATTTTAATAATAATAATGAATATAAATCTGCAAAAATGGTAAAAGTGTATTAATATGCGTCTTTTTTCCTGAACTGAAAAAATTGCAAATCAGTTGGAATTACATATTAGGCGAGTTCATTAATTCACTCTGTTCCCAATTATATTGAAACAAAGTATAAATAAACAAGTCATTAAAATACGATTATAACTAATTAACGGCGTGCCGAATATAATACATCTGCTTTAATTGAAAAAAAAGGAAGGAAGGAGAATCTTTCGTTTGTCGTATCTGATAAGCGAAGAGCGTGTAATGAGACCCTAAACGCGCCAATTAAATATTTTAATTATAGTAACAGCAATGATTTCGGAAATTGCAATCAATAGTACATTTTATTAGTTTTTGCATAATTAAACGAATCAATTAGTAAAGAAATTATTAACAAACAAATTATAGTATAAGCCAATTAACAATTTTGGAAAAAAAATTTATTTCCAAATTTAAAAAAATTCTGAATTTGAATAATAAATTATGATGATAAAAAACAAATTAACAATATGAGAAAAAAATAATTTATTCACAAATTACTAAAAATTACGAATAAAAATAATAAATTGTATAATATAAAATCAAATAATAACTTTAGAAAATAAATAACTTCTTTACAAATTTCGAAAATTACGAATTTAAATAATAAATTATGATGAAAAACCAATTAACAATTTGAAGAAAAAAAATTTATTTACAAATCTAAAAAATTACGTATTTAAATAATAAATTATGATGAAAAACCAATTAATAATTTTATAAGAATAAATAATTTATTTGCAAATTACTAAAAATTACGAATGTAAATAATAATTATTATTTACTTACTCTCTCCCTGCACATGCCGCAGGGTTCGAAATTAAAAAAAATTTACGAAATCAAAATAATAAATTATTAATTAATAAAAAATATTTTCGGACATGCTTTGTATTGAAAATAAATGACACGATTCTCACTTTCGAAATAAAGGACAAAATTAGAAGAAGATTATTATATCTCCTGTATACGAGTCATTAATTTTATTGGCCTCAATTTTTCTGAAAAGAATTTCTATCGCTTATTTTTGATGTTCTCGGGAAAAAATTATTGAATCAATTCTTTCTTTCAGTTTCGCATGACTGCTTCCTTTTATATATAATATCTTAAATGTGCACTGTTGAAGAATATTTTTCTTTATCTGGGAATCATCAAAATGGGTGTATCACAATTTTTTTTTCTTCTCTGTCAATTTATATTTCTTTGAGAAATATTCGCAATATTTTTATTTTATTTATTTCTAAAAATGTCACTCAATCTACGCCCACGCCCTCGACTTTCCATTTTGTTTGTTTTGTTCGTTTGTTCGAAAGTCTTGACGTATTTCTTTAAATCTGATTCTCGGAACAATGGGAAATTTATATTAGAGGAGAAAAAAAAAATGCAGAAATCCAATTTGTGGTTCTTTGAATTATTAGAAAATTACAATTCGCAGTTGCAAGCTCATTATTTCAATTACGATATGACGAAAACGAGTTTAATTCATTTCTATATTAGTTCAAATTTATTTTTCTCTGTTTTTAATTTCAATTTTCTGCCTCCTCAAGAAGAATTTTTAAAAATTACAAAATTATTTCTTCTGGTAAGAGAAGTAATTTTTTTTTACTGCAATTTAATATTCTTCGCCTATGTGAATAAATGTTTTTAATAATTATTTAGATGAAGAAATTAACGCAGGCTTGTAACAATTTAAAAAAAATTCAAATAAAAAATAAATATTTATTTATTTATATTTATCAGTGAAATTTGATTTAATTTTCTTCTTGCTTTCGAATTAATTACGTTTTACTAATAAATAGTAAAACAAAAAATTTTTTTTACTAATTAGTAGAAAAATATAGTAAATTCTAATTTAAAAGAAAAAGACCGGCATTAATTCAAATTAGTTAAAATTATATTACTAATTCAGATTTAGAAAGAAAGTTAAAAAAATCTCAACATTTCATCTGTTTTTAAATTCATCTGTTTCTCTCATGAAACACGAGGTTATTTTTTTCTATTTGTTTTAATATTCAGTCAAAGTAAAAAGTGAGCATAAAAAAATGAGACAAATTATTCACTAATAAAAAGTATTAAACGTAAAATATAAGTAACATTAAAAATAAACTCGATGCAAGGGAAAAATAACAAAAATCTTTGGGTTCGTTATTGGAAAATAATTAATAAATAATTACATTCAAGAAAAAAAAGAAAAAAAAAGAAAAAAGAATTTTCCAATTAAAATGTTTTTTTTTCCCTTCTAGGAGAGCATCATTCGCACTCTAAATGGAAGAAGTGCCCATGGGAATGGAGATGTGAATGAGGAACTCCGAAAAACCGCCGCCATCAATGAAGGACAAATCGATAGTCAAAAGATAAATAGATCAGCTCAAATTATTTCCAATTCAGTTAACACGGACATTAAGGATGAATTTGAATCGAGTGTAAAGACTCGTAATGGCAAAGATAGATGCAACGAAAATAAAAAAGGTAGAGAGCGTTTAGAGGAGGAGGAAGAAGAAGAAGATTCAGAATTCAAGAGTCGAGAATCATTGGATGATGATGAGAAGCAGGAGAAGGAAGAGGAGGAGCTCAGTTTGGACCTCGAGGAACCCTCGCAAGAAGTAATGGAGTATGCGAAACGTGAGCTGGGTGAAACCGAGGAGGTCAAGTGTCAAACACTTCAAGAGTTACGCGAAATGATATACGGTAATTTTGAATTGTCACTCCCATTCTTTACTTCCTTATATAGCAATTTCTTATACACCCCATATACATTTCTCAAAATATTATAAAAAAAAAAATAAAGTGAATTATTTTTTGTATATTTTTACTTTACCGGAAATTAAATTAGAGAATAAATTATTTTCATTTTTTCTTTTACTTCTAGAATTTTTTCTTTATTAATGGAAATTGCCGAAATTTTTTTTTAATAATTTTTTAATTCTATTTTTTATTTTTACTTTTTCAGAAATTAAATTAGAGAATAATTGTTTTTCTCTATAATAAAGAATTATTCAAATTGAAAATAAATTTTTCATTTCTTTGCACTTTAGGAAAACTTATTTCGGGAAATTAATTTCCAGGCGCTAATTTTCTTCTTTTTTCGTTAGTAAATGACAGTTCTGTATTTTGTAATATCAGTATAAATTCGTGACTTGTTTGATTGAAAAAAATGTCATTTATTGTAAATTTAAAAAACTGTCGTAAATCGCCAACAAAGTAAATTCATGTAATTTGTTCCAATTAAGTGGCTATAATTATAGTGAATTTTCTTCCAGATACCACTGACATTAAATACAAAGTAAGAGAATTTTTTCTCACAACTGCAAATTCTTTACGTGGCAATGTTGTTTTTTTTTTTTTGAACGATATTTTTTTGTCTGTACGAGTGACGACTTTCAAATTCTACTAAATCAACAACTTTTGAGAATTTTGGGGAAAACAAAAAATGTATTTTATTTGCAAATTTTTATTTTTACTACTATTTTCATTATAATTATAATTTATTTATATATTATGTATATTTTTAATTATTTTTACTTTAATTATTATATATTTTAATTATTTCCATATTTATTTTCAATATTTTTCCTTATCTTTGTTATTATTTTATTTTACGTTAATTAATTTTTTACTTTAATAAATATTACGGCGAAATGTTACCTTTAATATTGCCTCAACATTACCTCAACATTACCTAATATTACCTCAACATTACGGCGCAATGTTACCCTTAATATTGCCTCAACATTACGTCAATATTACGGCGCAATGTTACCTTAATATTGCCTCAATATTACCTTAATACTACCCGTTGAATATTGTCCCAACATTTCCATGCAACATTCCCTCAAGTTTTTAAGTCAATGTTGCCGAAAAGCGGAAAAAAGAAATATTGCAGCAATATTCCGAACCTTGCACAGAAATATTATTGACTATTTATCAAAATATTTTGCACTATTTTGTCCCATTTTTTTTCCAATTTTCTCTTATTTTTATTCTCAATTCTTAAATAATACGTGAAAAATATATAGGAAATAATACACCAACAGTGTATAAATCGTGTTTAATGAAGTAAACATAAAAATTCGATATATTTTCATATCTATATCTCGAGATAGAAAATGTATTAATATTTTATACATATTATTTGAAACACATTTTAGTACTTGTCACGATATTTCGAGGACACTGGAGTTTATAAACCGGTATCACAATTTATATTTATTAGAATTGTTCAAAAAAAAAATTTTTTCAATACGATAAGACAAAAACACGTTTCTATTTTGCCTACTTACAAAGTATTATAATGTCTCTTCTAGATATAAGAAATGTGATGGAGTATTAAATGTAAATCGACTTTTATCTCTTCATGCTTGATATTCAAATTCAATTGTTTCTATTGCTATCATTTACAATTCAACCCTTTTTTGTTCTTTTTATGCGTATTATAAAATCCGGTAGATTATTATTATATGTGCCAAAAAAAAAAGTTATCTTACGTGTTTTATTTCTGCATCTGTCATTAAGAGCGTACAATAAAATGGGATGTCATTAAAATTAATTGTCGCACGCTAGGTGTTATATATTTAGTTTTCAGTTTTTCACTTATATAAATTAGATGCGCGCAGGAAGTTAAATTTTCACAGCATGTTTGATAATCTTCTTTTATATATTATGAAAAAATTTCTATTTATTTGTAAATTAACAATGTCGTTGTGAATTAATTTTAATGATGCCCAATTTAATTTTTTTTTTAAATAGTTTATTATAAATACAGTAAATTAAAAAAATTTTATTAAAATAATTCGAAAATAATAATTATTTATTAAAATAACACCAAACGGAAATAATATCAAAATCAACTAATTCCAATTATTATTACGGTTAAATACCATAATTTATGCATATAATGAAAAAGATCCGTTCAAAAAAAAAATTCTAATATTCTGTTTCCTTTTACTTTATTAATTCCAATTTATACAATGTTGCATATATTTTTCATATATGTATATATATATATAAATTTTATAAAATTGTGATAATAAATGTTTCTCATAAGAAAATGGCGTGTCTTATCTTAAATGAGAAAGCCGGGGGTGGGAGGAGGGGGGACAGAAAAAAGGATCAGTTTTGCAATGTGGAGCATACTAATAAGGCAAATTGCGTAAATCTGTTTAGAAGGCAAATTCTTCCATTTACACGACTATTAATAATGATTATACTTTTTTATTTTTTTTTCTCCTTTTTTGCCCCCAGAAAGGGGAGAATGTTCACCACACCGTATGGATGATGGTTTTCTCATTAGATTCCTACGAGCACGTAACTTTAACATACATCGAGCCCATCGATTGGTAAGTTTAATATGTATAAAACATACTCTCTAAATCTTAATTAAAAATTAAAAAAAAAAAAATGTAAAAATTGGAACTAATTTAAATTAGTGACAGACATTTTGCTTTTGAATTAGTTAAAATTTAACTAATAAATTAGTCGAAATTTTTATTTACTTTTAGTAAAATTTTACTATCAGTAATAAAACTGTACTATTAGTAAAATTTGACTAGTTAATTAATTAGTTAAAATTTACTAATAAATTAGTAGAGAAAAAGATTTTACTATTAGTAAAAAATATTTTTACTACTCAGTAAATATTATTTTACTAATAGTAAAAACTAATTTTACTAATAGTAAAAACTAATTTTACTATTAGTAAAAAATATTTTTACTACTCAGTAAATATTATTTTACTAATAGTAAAAACTAATTTTACTATCAGTATAATAAACTATTTTTACTATTAGTAAAAACTAAAAACTATTTTTACTATTAGTAAAAACTAAAAACTATTTTTACTATTAGCAAATTCTATTTTAGTATTAGTAAAAACTAAAAACTATTTTTACTAAATAGTAAATACTATTTTGCTGTTAGTAAAAACTATTTTTAATATTAGTAAATACTATTTTTACTATTAGTGAAATTTTACTATAAGTAAAAAAACATTACTGTTAGTATTTTTACTATTAGTAAAATTAAACTATTTAATTAGTTAGTTAAAATTTACCAATAAAATAGTTAAAATTTGCTAATAAATTAGTAGAAATTTTTTTGTACTATTTATTAGTAAATTTGAACTAATTAAAAAGCAAAAATTTAGACTTACTAATTAAAATTAGTTAAAATTTTTACTAATTCAGTAAATTTTCTTCCTTGTGAAAAATAAATTTTTCAAGGCAATGTTTTTTTTTGAAAATTCTCTTTAAAAAAATGAAAATTGTTAAAATTGTCGCATGGACCAACGATAAATAATGATCGTCAGATCATTTCTGTCTCCCTAGTGTTGTTACACAATCGTGCCAAGGTGAACCAATCACTCTTTCGAACGCGCATAACCAGTACGCAAGTACATTATACATTATGTAGTTGTTAATCTTATTTTTCTATACCTTCTATTGATTTATATCATCGATTTAGAATTATTTTTCATTAGGGAAGAAAAGAATTTTGTTTTTAATTAATTTGAGAATTTTGTATAGTCATTACGTTTTTTTTTAGGGAGCGGGAATTAATTTGAGAAACAAAAAATAAAAATTAATAGATATATATGAAATTAAGTATCAAACAAAATTGAGATGAAATGAAGTAAAATTTAGAATATAGTTTTAATTTAGATGAAGATGGGTAATTAAGGGGAGATTATAATAGAGAAGTTGTCGCTTATTAATTATTGTTCTATTCAAAGGCAGTAAACAAAACGCCTTGCCGGAGGCAATCCATTTTACTTCTGTGTTGCACTGGATTATTTCGTTGTGAATACGCGGAATTCAATTGCTGAAGTACTTTTGAATCTAGATCTCTCTTAATTTTCCTTTGTTTTCCATATATATGAAGTTAACTTCACCAGTCTCTCTCTCTCTCTTCTTCTCTCATCGGTTTTTTTTAGAATTAGAAAATTAATTTACATTTACCCGTCACAAAAAAAAAATTGTAAAAAATAATTTTATAACATTTACGCTTTTTATTGGATTCGATTGTTATTTTTCTAATATTATTTATTTAGGTTTTTATATTTATTAAACAAAATTGTTAAAAACAAATTAGCATATTTGGAATCAAAATATCAAACCTGTATAAAAATTCTCACTATAGTTACAGAATTAATGAAAATTCATTAGTTAAGATAGAAAAAAATTGATGGATTGAGAAAATTTGAAGAAAATTTAAATAATAAAAATAATAAATAAATAATACAAATTTCAATAAAATCTTAAAATATTTAATTTTTTCTAAAAATATTTTAATTTAAGTTAAATTGGTTAATAATCGTAATTAATGATTTTGAATTTAAAAATTTCAGGTAGTGAATTACTATAATTTTAAAGAGGAGCATCATTCGATACACAAAAATGTGAATCCTTTGGAAATGAGGCATATTGGTGATGATGATGTAATGACTGTTCCAGCGTATAGAACTCAATGTGGAAGAAGAATGATGATATACAGGATAGGAAATTGGGATCCTAGAAAATATTCAGTGGAGGAGCTATTTAAGGCAACTGTAATTGTCCTTGAATTGGGAATTCTCGAGCCTAGAGCACAAGTTCTCGGAGGTGTCGTTATCTTTGATTTGGAGGGAATTACAATGGCGCACGCTTGGACAATAACTCCCCAGGTTTCAAAATTTTTCTCTTAAAAAAAAATTGCTTTAAAAAATCTCTTTGAAAAATCTCTTTGAAAAATCTCTTTGAAAAATCTCTTTGAAAAATCTCTTTAAAAAATGTCCATTTTCAAATATTAGTGGAAATAGACTGTTTTAGTTAGACAAAATTTTTTTCTTTCTGCTTAAGACACCTACATTTGTTTTGACCAAAGTCTTTCTTTAAATTTCCCATTAAAAATTTTTTCCCGATTGGAAATATATATTTTTTTTGCACTACTAAGTAGAAAAAGACTGTTTCAGTCAGACATGTGGCACGATTATAGAGGCAGGCTTTCAGTAGCAAAAAAAGTTTACCAGATAATATTTTATCGAATAGAAACTGTGTTGTAATTGGTTTGAATTATCCGTTTTCTATATATTTAAGTGAAAAAAGACGTTTATAGTCAGACAGGCTTGAATTTTAACGAAAGGCAGTTAATTGGCGGGAGTGAAAAATGTTTTCCGATTAGAAATACCAGTTTTTCTTACTTTCAAATAGAAAAGGACTATTACAGTCAAACAAAATTCTTTTTCTAGGAGAGAAAGTATGTTACAGTAAGACAATAATAGTTTTTACGATTAAATTAAATCAACTTTTAAGTAGAAAACGTCAAGTTTAGTCAGACAGAAAAATGCTGAATGTTAAAAATATTAAAATTAAAATTAAAATATTAAAAAAAGGGAAAAAAGTTAAAATTACTGCATTTTTAAGTAGAAAATGTCAAGTTTAGTCAGACAAATAATTGCTGAATGTTAAAAATAATAAAAATGTTAAATTTACTACATTTTTTAGTAGAAAACGTCAAGTTTAGTCAGACAGAAAATTGCAGAATGTTAAAAATATTAAATTTACTGCAATTTTGGTAGAAAACGTCAAGTTCAGTCAGACAGAAAATTGTAGAATGTATAAAATATTAAAAAAGGAGAAAAAAGTTAAAATTACTGAATTTCTAAGTAGAAAACGTCAAGTTTAGTCAGACAGAAAACTACAGATTGGTAAAAATATTAAATTTACTGCAATTTTAAGTAGAAAACGTCAAGTTCAGTCAGACAGAAAACTGCAGATTGGTAAAAATATTAAATTTACTGCAATTTTAAGTAGAAAACGTCAAGTTTAGTCAGACAAATAATTGCTGAATGTTAAAAATATTAAAAATGTTAAATTTACTACATTTTTTAGTAGAAAACGTCAAGTTTAGTCAGACAGAAAATTGCAGAATGTTAAAAATATTAAATTTACTGCATTTTTAAGTAGAAAACGTCAAGTTTAGTCAGACAGAAAACTGCAGATTGGTAAAAATATTAAAAATGTTCAATTTACAACATTTTAAGTAGAAAAAGTCGAGTTTAGTCAGACAGAATACTGCAGAATATTAAAAACATTAAAAATGAGAAAAATAATGTTAAAAATTTACTTAATAAATATATTATTTACAATTCACAGATTAAAATAATAATCATCGAAATTATTTTTGAACAAATTTTTTTTTCCAGATTGCCAGTATGGTTATTGCCCTAATGGTCACATCATTTCCAATGAAAACCCATGCGATTCACATTCTAAATCAATCGTGGGTTTTTGATGCAATTTTTGCCGTTTTTAAACCTTTGCTCGATTCGAGAATGCAGAATAAAATTTATTTCCATGGCAATGACATGAGTAGCCTTCATCAACATGTTGCACCGGGACATCTGCCAAAAAAATACGGTGGCACACAGGAAGAGCTTCCCTATTACAAATGGATCGATTCACTTAGTAAAAAGCCCATTGTTGTCAAGGAAATGCATCAAGTTGGTTACGTAATTCCCGACGAGATTCTCAAAACAGTAAAAGATTTATAAGAAAGAAAAATAATAAAATAAAATAAAAAAAGTAAAATAACGTTCTTGTTAGTAAAAATTCACATGGACCATGGTTTCAAAGGGCTAATAGATGTGTCATCAATTATCGAATTTAATGATTAATGCGAGCAAGAAGATATATAATAATGAATCGTTGAATAAATAATAATTTTCTTCGAGAAAATCTTAGATAATTTTTTTTCGTCTTGTAATTATTTTAATTATAAACATCCGACAAACAATCGGACCATTTTCACATTTTTCATTAAAAAAAAAAAACAATTTAAATTGTAAATTTGTTCTGAATTTAATTTTCTACACTTGAAACAATTAATAGTTGCATTTAAATAAAAGAAACTATTATAATTTTGGTATCAATAAAAAACGAATTAGATAGAAATGTAAAATTGGATTTAAAAAAATTCCCATTTCACGTATTTTTCCATCTTTCCACTATTTTAAAATAGAAAAAATATTTTTAATTTCATTCTGTATTTTTCATTGCAGTTAAAAACTATCCGTATTTTACTTTTGTAGATCTTTTATAAAAAAAAATAAAAATGTTTGTAAGAATAATACCTAATTCATATTTTAGAAATAAAGTCTAACAGAAAATTATATGCGTGGGTTTTTTTCTCAAGACTGGAAATATTTGCGGTATTTTCTTTTTTGAAAGTGCGGTAAAATTTTTGCACTTTTATATATGGATCGTTTAGTATTTCAGAGCTATAAAATTATAATCTTTCTGGACGAATACCAAAAGTTTTTAAAAGCTAGTCTTTAAGAGAAGGAGAATACTCTAAAAATTCACAATTTGAAAATTCTGGAAGAGTTTCAAATGCTACTAAATTGTGGTCCTAATGGAAGCTGGTTACATAAGTTCAAAATTATCTTTCTCACAACTAGAGAATTCACTACTACTTGTACTATAATTTATCATAAATCATTAAAACAGAATTCTATAAAAAAAAGTAAATATAAAAATTACCGCAGTTATTTTATTTTTAATTTTTTCTCGCAAAATTCAAAATGGCTTCAAGTTGTAATGAAGGAAGGAAATAATAAATGAAAAAAAGAAAAAATAATACATGAAAATAATACAAAAAAATAATAACAAAATAGTAATAAAATAATATTAAAAGAAAATTCGATAATAACAAAATAATAAAAAATAATTAGGTAATAAAAGTAAAAGAAATAATTAATTGAAAAAAAGAATTGAAAAAATTGATAATAGAAAGTAAAAATGGTTTTTCCAAATTAAATAAAAAATGTAAATAAAAAGAAAGAAACAATAAAATAAAATAATAACAAAATAGAAATAAAATAATATTAAAGTACAATATTCCCCGTTTATAAATAAATAAATAAATAAGTAAATAAATAAATAAGTAAATAAATAAATGAATAAATA
>JUFY01033335.1:19391-31419 GCA_001855655.1 Leptopilina clavipes
AATAAATAAATAATAATAATAGAAATAATTAAGAAAAAAGAGAGTTGAAAAAATCAATTCTAAAAACCAAAAATGGTATATTTTAAATAATATTTTTTGCAAATGAAATTTTCAGAAAGTCAAAATAATTAAAAAAAAAAAAAGATATAAATGTAGGAAGTGAAAATAGAAGAAAGGTGGTTGAAATGAAAAGTCTGGGGGCGAAATGAAGCTTCAGGAAGAGAAACGAATGTAGTTGTATAACTCCAAGGGTGCGCCAGAGAGGTTTGCAGTATGGATTCGGGTGAATTAAATTGTCTGAGAGCTCACTGGAGTTTAAGTATGTAGGAGTGTATGTTTGAAGGAGATGAATTACATCGCAGGGGAAATGTGTTACAAAAAAAGAGGGTAAAAAAATATAACAAACCAGAATTTTCGCATAAAAATTCAAACACAATTTCCGAGTAATTATAATTCAGAGCAAGTGTATTATTTTCCCCCTTCAAATCTTCCGATATTTACCCATAATATTTCAATTCTTTTTTACCATTGTAATAAATTATTATTAAATAATTCATTTAAACAAAGAAAATTGAGGATAAATATTTTTAAAATTTGTTAAATTGTTAGAAAATGTTGAATTAAATTAAAATAAATTGAATGTTGCGAGAGCAATTTTTTCAGAAAAAGTCCCTTTAGAAAATACTTTTTTTTTTCTACAACAAACGAGAAAATAAATAAGTCATAAGAGAGAAATTTTTCATTAGAAAAGAAATGTTCAACAAGACAGGGATCCTCTATGAAGTAAAAGAGATAAGACAAATAGAACTGAAAACGAGAAAAGAATAGAGGGTGAGAATTGTGGATCTAAGAGGAAAATAATAATAAGATCCCCCACTTATTTATTTAGTATTTACAATTATATTATTTCCGAACTTGAGATATTGTTCCAATTCAAAATATTCAATGTAAGTAGAACATAAGAAAAATTAATATTTAATATAATAAATATAAAAATTTCATTATTATTATTTATTATTAGGATTATTATAGCTATTATCATTTTTCTATTATATTTATTTATTTATTATTATTTTTATATAAACTTTCTCATATATTATTATTTATTATTTTATTTATTATTTTGTTACTTAATGCAAAAAAAATGCTTCAGGGAAAATAATTTCCATATATTGTCAACTATATTTTTTTTTTCGAAATATGAAACAAGTGCCAATGCTACTTACGAGAAAAAGAGTATTCTCCGAGGGAGTCTTTCAAGAAAATGAAATTTATCGTAAAAAAAAGGAGTGGCGAGTACTTAAAAGAATGTTTTCTTCAATCGACAATCCATCAGTTTTTCTTCATTAAAAAAAAAAGAAGACAACTTCCGGAAAGCAATACCACTTTCAAGTAATATAAAAAGTTAAATTTACTCAGAAGAGGATTTGGAAATTTTTTCAAGCAACGATTCTTCAATGTCTTATATTGGTATTGGAAGAAAACCTTCTCCCCTAGAGATAGATAGATATACAATTCAATCAATCATATCAATCGATATAGATTCTATATTACTTTTGAATCACAAGGAATTTTGATGGTCCTAAGTTTCCTTCGATTATCACAAGAAAATAAAAGAATACTTTTTACCTGGATTTTATGGTAAAAATTACCTGCAATAAATTTTCTCCTAGATGAGGCGCCACCATTTATGTGAATTTGCTTTGGTCCAAATTACCTGCAACAAAAATTATACCACATTATTACTCGGGAAGAAAAGAAAAATTTGGTTTTTAAGTAGAAAAGACATTTGATTGTTAAATGTTAAAAAAAGATTAGTCAAACAAATTTGAGTTTAAAATACAAAAAAGGTGTTTAGTGGTTTTTAAGCAGTAAAAACGTATTTAGTCAGACAAATTTGAATTTTAAGTAGAAATAGATTTTTAGTCAGACAAATTTAAATTTTAAGTAGTACAGAAATTTTTAGTCAGACAAGTTTTATTTTTAAGTAGTACAAATTTTTTTAGTCAGACAAATTTGATTTTTAAGTAGTAAAAGATTTTTAGTTAGACAAATTTGATTTCTAAGTAGTAAGAAGATGTTTAGTCAGACAAATTTGATTTTTAATGAGTAAAAATATGTTTAGTCAGACAAAATTTGTTTTTAAGTAGAACGAAGAAAAATCATTTTTTTTAAGTAGTACAAAGATGTGTAGTCAGACAAATTCGGTTTTTAAGTAGTACAAATTTTTTTAGTCAGACAAGTTTGATTTTTAAGTAGTACAAAGATGTTTAGTCCGACAAATTTGAATTTTAAATAGAAAAAGTCTATTTAGTCAAACAAATTTGATTCTTAAATAGTACAAAGATGTTTAGTCAGACAAATTTGATTCTTAAGTAGTACAAAGATGTTTAGTCAGACAAATATGAGGTTTAATTGGTACAAATGTATTAAATCAGTCAAATCTGAATTCTAAGTAGAAAATAATTTTAGTCAGACAAAGTTTATTTTTAAGTAGTAAAAATATGTTTAGTCAGACAAATTTGATTTTAAGTAGTAAAAATATGTTTAGTCAGACAAATTTTGTTTTTAAGTAGAACAAAGACAAATTATATTTTTAAGTAGTACAAAGATGTTTAGTCAGACAAATTCGATTTTTAAATTTAAAAAAACGCCGTATTCCGACTTTCTATCACTGACAGAAAATATGTTGATTCTAGAAAAAGGTTACTGATACAATGTTAATCAAAATAATTCTAAGATAATTAACTATTCTATAGTAAAATTACTTCAGTTCCACTAGAATTCATTTAACCCCAAATCCATTGATTAATTAATCACTCTCCCCTTTCTTTTTTCGTCACATACATTTGATAACCATAATTTTTTTCATTATAAGATTTATCAATCAACTCTGATCACAAAGAGCACAATATTTACACATCATTAAAATCTTTTTCTATATCATCTTAAATACTCATTTTTCCACCCAAGAAAAGGGAACAAGACACCTAATAATCCCCCTCTATCTCTTTTCCTATCTCTCTCTCTCTCTTTCTCTCTTGACTCTTACTTCCCATCCGCAATTTGTCGCCTGCGATAATTGACTATTGGAAAACGATCAGTCAGAAAACTCTACATAGCGTTTAGAGAGTGCGTGCCACATCGAAGGTTGACGCGAGAGAGTTCATATATAACAACGGAAGAATCAACCAAACACAGAAGAGAGAGGAGGGAGGGTGGTGAAAAAAAATGGTTCCTATTTCTCTTTCTCTCTTTTTCTCTCGCAAGTCCGAAGGTCGTGGCGCGAGCAGAGTAGCGACAAAATAGTACAGAGGAGAGGATAACTCCTTGGTTGCTGGTGGAGAAGAAGAAAAAAAAAATGTTGGTAGTGGGGGTAGGAAGTGAGGGGAGGGTGGATATGCTTGGGGTTGGCGGTGCTTGATATCGACCCAGGGAGGGTGATGCTATCCATGGCGCAAGACTGGAAATCGTTTTGCCTTTCAGCGGAAGCAGAAACGAGAAACTGCTGGTAGTAACCCGGCCAGTCCCCCGCGTGCGGGCGGTGCATCCTAACAGCCGTGGGTCGAGTAGAAAATTTTACCGCGTCCGAACCTTATAGAAAACCACGACCTGCCGCCACGAAACCCAAACCCCTGCACCTCGCCGATGAGGTGAGCAGGTGATAAATCTCACCTGCTCGCCCGCTTCGACACACGGTTTTTAAAAAGTGTTTTTGCCTCTCAAGTGTCTCTCATCATTTCATCCCACCCCCCTCATTTTTCCCCCACTCAAAAAAAAAAAATAATCCAAAAAATTGACCTTGAAAAACTGTTTTGCACCTTCTCACAAGGGGATAAAAAAAACAATTCCTTGACAAGACGCGAGTGACTTGTGCCGGTATTATTGCTTCTTCATCTTTTTTTTATCAAGAAGAGAAACTTGTTGTCAATTAAGATTTTTGTTTGGAAATTAGTAAAACTGAATGGGACCATTTTGAAAAGCAAGACGATAACATAAAGGAGCAAGAGAGAAAAATATATCCATATTTTGTTAAATTTGAAAAAAATTTATTTTAAAGAAATAATAATATGAAAGTTTCTGGTCTAATGAAAGATTTCCAAGAGGAAGACGTGTTTTAATTAAAGAATCTTCT
Source organism: Leptopilina clavipes (assembly GCA_001855655.1). Taxonomy (NCBI): domain Eukaryota; kingdom Metazoa; phylum Arthropoda; class Insecta; order Hymenoptera; family Figitidae; genus Leptopilina; species Leptopilina clavipes. The sequence goes on from JUFY01033335.1 coordinate 23,527, forward strand.
AATTGAAAATTTTCAAAGGTGGAGATTTTAATTATAGAGAGAGAGAGAGAGAGAGAGAGAGAGAGAGAGAGAGAGAAACTCGAATTTGATGCAAAACAGTTGGGAATGACCTTGAAAAACGAGACCTTGATTTAGGTTGAAGGGCCTTGCACGAAGAAATTCGGAAATGATCCTTGGCTGAAGGGGAGATTTAGTGCATTTTTCTTGAGCCAATTTTTCATATAGATAAATTGCCAAGCTCTTCATTCAAGATCGAACGATAAACAGTGAAAACAAAAGAGAGAGAGAGAGAGAGAGAGTGATATTGGAACAAACTTATTCAAAAAAAGGAGAAGAAGGGGAAATTCCTCATGGATTCTAGAAATTAAATTTTTCTCATTGTTTTTTTTTGGAGAATAATTCCTTTTCGAGAAATTCTTGAAAAGAATTCCGAATTCTGAATTATAATCAACAATAATTTCCACATAAAGTAATTAACCGATAATTTCTTTCCGAATCATAGTAAATCAATTTATGATTGAAATTTCTAATTTCCAATACAGTATATAAATAATAAAATTATTCCAACCATTGAATTTGTTATTCTCAAATTGCAAATGTCGGAATTAATTGTCCAAACTGTTGATTGATCATTGCTAACGGAGAATTTATGCTCTAGAATTGCTGATTGATCACGGCTGATTGTAAATTGTTGATTAATAATTGTCAAACAATTATTAATTCATTGAATCAATTTTTGAATTATCCACAGAATTCCGAATTGTGAATTAGCAATCACTCGTAGCACTGATTTTTTAATCGCTAATCGACAATCGCTAATTGCTAATTAATAATTGCTGATTGATAATTGATAATTACTAATTACTAATTACTAATCGATAATTAGTTATTCTTCATTTCTGATTGCTAATTTAATCCGACTTTCGAATTTTTAATTAACTGCTGATCACCTATTCAAAATCGATCGAAAACAGATTGAAACCGATTAAAACTGATTAAAACATTTAAAACTGTCTAAAACTGATTGAAACTAATTGAAACGGATTAAAACTGATTGAAAAACGATTAAAACTGATTGGAAAACGATTTAAACGGATGAAAACGAATTACAAACCGATTTAAACTAATTGAAACGCATTGGAGCGGATTAAAAAGGATTAAAACTGATTGAAAATTGATTGGAAACGTAATTAAACTGATTGAATTGGATTAAAACCTTATGGAAACTAATTGAAACGGATTGAAAACTGATTAAAGCAGATTGAAGAGCATTAAAACTAATTGAAAATTGATTAAAACTGATTGAAACTAATTAAAACTAATTTAAAACTGCTAGAAATTGATTCAAACGGATTGAAAACTGATTGCAACTGATTGGAAACTAATAGAATTAGTTTGAAACTGATTGCAAATCGTTTGAAAACGAATGAAAAACTGGCAAAAAACTGGTAGAAACAATTAGATTTTCGATTGACGAATGTTAAACAATAATTGTTAATTGAAAATCAATTGATTTAATTGATAATTACAAATTACAAATTACAAATTACAAATTGAAAATTGCAAATTCGTTCATAAGCGAAAACTCCGGATTTATTGTCGCCAATAGAAAACTGATTTATTTACACAAATTACAATCGAACATTGTAAACATTCTAAGAAAAACTCTAAAAATTGAAGACAAAAAATTCGAATTAAAAATTTCTCTACTAAAGATCGAAACCCGATAGGAAGGAACGTTTCGGATATATCTTGAACTAAAAACCTGACTAATCTTTTCAATCTTAATTGAGAGGAGAAAAATTCAGAAAAAGCACATAAATACAATTAAGAGCCAAGGTTCCAAGTCAAGCAATGTCATCGATAATTGGGATTCAATAAGAATTTTTGAAATTGATAATTCCTTCAGGAATCCTAATCGACAACTTCCAATTTTTAAGGGACAACATCTTGTTAGAGAATTTTTCAAAGTTGATCCAAAAGATTCTTGATGATTTCATCAGAAGATACACGAAGGATTTGAAAAGTTTTATCAACTAATTCCAAATATTCCAGGCAGGAAAATCAAAAATCCTGGGAAAACTACAAAAATTACAGACAGGAAGTTAAAAAATTTTGAGAAGGTTCCAAAAATTGGAGACAGGAAGATTAAAAAAAAAAAAATCCCTAGAAGGTTACAAAAATTCCAAACAGAAAGATAAAAAATCCTGGAAAGTTTTCAAAAATTCCGCACAGGGACATAAAAAATCCGGCAAAGGTTTTTGAAAATTCCATACAGGAAGATAAAGAATTTTAGGAAGATTCCAAAAATTTCACACAGGAGAATAAAAAGAAATCAGTAGAAGGTTCCAAAAATTCCATACAGGAAGATAAAAAATTCGGTAACATTCCAAAAATTTCAGACAAGAACATAAAAAATTCCATAACAAGAGTTTCAAAAATTCCAGACAGGAACATAAAAAATCCGGTAACGTTCCAAAAATTCCCGACAGGAATATAGAAAAACCAGCGAACGTTCCGAAAAATTTCAAACAAGAACAATAAAAAATTCGGCAAAAGTTTCCAAAAATTCCAGCCAAGAACAGCAATAAGGAAACAAATTTCCCAAGGAGAAAAGTTTCTTCATCCAAAATAAAAAAAAATGCAAAAATAAAAAATCACTACCGAAAAGAATTTCTAGAGCGTAACTAGAGATAAAAAAGAAAATAAAAAAAAATTGATGAGCCATGTCGCAGAGGCCGGAAACGTCCAACGAGGAGTCGTACCTGCATTCAGGTCGACCCTCAAATCTCCTAAAGACAAGTTTCTCCAGTTCTCATTTAGAGAAGCTCTACCGTCAATCGTCCCTCCAGCAAAAAAGAAATGGTCTAAAATGTTTTCTCATCTCAGCCCTAATACACGATGTCTACACGCTGTTCCTACCCGAATTGGAACTCGTGATAAGAGGATTGGCAGTGATATTTATGGGACTTAATCTCGCTCTACTCGCGTGGGCACAACGTGGAATTAAAGCGAGAGGTTACTTATGGTTCGTAATGCCCAATGTCGCTTGGCAATTGTTCACCGCACAAATATTGGTTCAACTATTTTTGAAAGCAACCGACGTCAATCATCGCGATGGTCTTGGATGGTTACTTTTATTGTTGTATTTAATATTTGCAACACTTCCATTACGATTGCCATTATGCTTATTTTTGGCAACGGGAACGGCTTTGGTTTATATTGTTGCAATCAGCGGCCTCTCCAAGGATATTGCCGATGAGCCTATATCCGTCATTGACGTCCTGGTACGGAAATTATATATATATATATGTACATGCATGTAGCGTGTTACTTTGCGTGTTGCTTTTGCTATAGGGTCAATTTCGTGTCTAGAGACTAAAACTTTGCTACAGTGAATCAGTTTTCACATATATATATATATATATACATATGGAAAAAAAATTCTGACTTCCCTTCTTCTTGATTCGTTTCTCTACCTTAGGGAAAATTAGGGGTTGTTAAACCGTTATCTTTTTATACAAATGGAGAGGGATGTTGTTGAGGGTTAAAATATTACTTCGAAATTGTGTTTCTCTGTGGCAATGTTTTCAAAATGAGAGATGATTTCACGAGATATGAGCATCTGCTTTTTTTTGCTTTGAGATTTATCATTTTTTTTCTCTCTCTTTTTTTTTCTTGTGAAAAAAGTACCTATATACTTCTTTTGGCTGTGATATTTATCATCGAAAAGAACGATTTTTTGCTATGATGATTTATCAAAAAGTTCCTTCCTTTTTTTTCTCGCTTAATCCGTAATCGAAATTTTTTTCTATGATTTATGTTAAAAATTGTTACATATTATTTTATTGAAATTGTTCATCAATATTTTATTTATCAACCCTCTAAATTTGAATTTGTTAAAAATAAATTAAAATTATTTATCCAGTTTTCTAAATTTGAATTAGTTAGAAACAAATTCAAATTATTTATCAACTCTCTAAATTTGAATTTGTTAAAAATAAATTAAAATTATTTATCCAGTTTCTAAATTTTAATTAGTTAGAAACAAATTCAAATTATTTATCAACTCTATAAATTTCAATTAGTTAAAATTAAATTATTTAACAGCTTTCTAAATTTTAATTAGATAAATAAATTCAAATTATTTATCAACATAACTAATTCTAAGTAATTTAGTTGAAAATAACTATAATTATTAGTTAAATTCACTTTCAGTTTACGTGTCAAATTTACTAAAATTTCTAGGAACTAATCCAATTAGTCGAATTTTATTATTTTCTTTTACTAAAATTTAGCAAATTTTTTACCAACTCATGAAGCAAAAAGTCAGCCAAGATTTTACGAACAGTTAATTATTTGTAACTAATTCAGGTTAAGAGAGAATATTTATTTAAATTAAAAAATTTATTTCTACAATTTGAATAACTGTTTATAAAAAATTGTACATTATTTTTAAGAAATAATTGTAAATTTTTAAGCCAAAATACTACAATATTAAAATTATCAATATATATTATTATTATCAATATTTATTTAAATTTCAATATTTATTTAAATTTCAAAATTTATTTAAACAGTTTAGATAACTCGACTATTGATATATATTTATCAATTTTCGAATTATTTAAATTCCAGATGAATGAAAAATTAAGAAACAATAATTAAGATAAAGTTGTAATAATTTTGAATATAAATGTCGAAATCAAGAAGTTTTCTTTTCCTTTTATTGTCATAAATTATCATTATTGTTGTGAAATAATTTTTATTGCATTTTTTGTAAGGAAATAAATTTTTTTCAATACTTTTTAAATACGTTTTATATATATTTTTTTAAATTCTTTTTTTGCGCTAACTACTGTAATAAATGTGGTTTTTTGTATAGGTACGAAATTACGAAGAGTTTTTGTTTTACATTTAATAGAAACGAAACAATGAACAGATTTTTTTGTGTATAATAATAGAGTGAAGATAATTTTGTTCCAGATGGAAAAAACAGAAAATCACTTTTGTTTATCTTTTAATAAACGAATTAATTAATATCTCATCTGTATTGTCTGTTATGAACGTTTATTATTTTTTAATCGTGTCTATTTTATATATGTACATTCTAAAGAAGATAATTATCTGAAACAATAATAATTATATAAATATAATTAAACACACTAAAGAAATGCAAATACAAAATTTTTTCAACACTTTTTTTCTCTTTCGTGTAAAAATAATACTCGCAAAAAAAAATTTTTAATAAGTTATTTTTTCAAAAAGCATCAAATGGAAATAATTAACTTGTTTATTAATTTTCATTAATGTTTCTTAATTTTTCTTAATTTTTCTCAATATTGATTAATTGTTGTTAGTTGTTATTAAAATTTTTAATTATTCTTAATATTTCTTAATTGTTATTATTTTTTAATTATTTATAGTACCTGCACATATATAGATCTTTGGAAAAATAATGAATTATTTTTTTATACTGCAAGGCAGATTCTATAATCATATTCCATATAATGTGTGTTCTAATCATTTATTCATTCCACTGATGTGAAAGGTGAACGATTTACAGTTGATTATATAGGAATATGAATTTTATTATATCAACGATAAAATAATAATACAAATTTACTATCAAAACTAATTGAAATTTATTGCATATTTCTATCTCTATTAATATACATAACATTTTTCATATTAAATCTACAATGAGCGGTAAAGGGCAAATACAAGTGAATAATTGATATTATATAAATATTTCATTGTATATTTCCTCATAAATTTTCATTTATGACCTTTGATGGTAATGTTAATTAATATTTGGTTTCAGAAACTATAATCTGGATTAAATTATTAATTTTTTTTTTTTGATAATTTTCCATTAGAAGTGAAAAATTATGGATGTGGAGATTTTTTTTTGGAGATATTTAAGAGTCACAAAGTAACACGCGTTCGTTAGTGACAGCCGAGTAGAGACCGGTCAATGGTGGTTTAAAATAGAGTCATGCGATGTGAATAAACGATTGACAGTTTGATGTAGTTTCACGTTGTTACTTCCGGGAATAACTTAATAAAAGACAATATGTGACTGGGTCTGAGAAAAGGGTGCTATCGACCAAAATCAACTTTTCGATAAAAACGTGTTTAAAGTTTTACTACCAATTAAAATAGATTTCTTGAAACATTTTATATTTCAAAGGACCTAGATAGGTGTTCCTTATGTATTTTTTTATGCTGAACACGATTTTTATAATTAAATAATTTTTTGAACATTAGTGTTATTGTTATAAACAATTTATTTTGCAAAAGTCAAAATATGAAATTTTAAATTTTAATTTAAACGACTTTCTGATGTCCTAGAGGTCTGAAATTTTTTATGCACCTTCAGAACTGACAACCACACAATAATCCATGGTTATTTTTTACCTACAGAACCAGGTTGCCGATGATGGGTATACTTAAAGATCATCTCCGAGAATTTAGCTTGAATTTTTTGTTAATGGTTTTGGCATTCATATTGAAGAGTTTGAAAAATATTTTTTACACTTGGACAACCAGGTCGCCGATGACGGGTGTACCTGGAGATCATCTCCGAGAATTTAGCTAGAATTTTTTTGTAATGATTATGGCTTTCATATTTGAGGTTTGAAAAAATGTCTTTAACACATGGACAACCAGGTCGCCGATGACGGGTGTACCTGGAGATCATCTACGAGAATTTAGCTAGAATTTTTTTGTAATGATTTTGGCTTTCATATTTGAGGTTTGAAAAAATGTCTTTAACACATGGACAACCAGGTCGCCGATGACGGGTATACCTGGAGATTACCTTCGAGGATATAGGTCAAATTTTTCGTTAATGATTTGGACATTCATATTGAAAGTTATGAAAAATATTTTTACACTTCGACAACCAGATCGCCGATGACGGGTAGACCTGGGGGTCATCTTCGAGAATTCATGGCGAATTTTTCGTTTATGAGTGTTTTTTGTCTTAGAATTACTTATATTTTCATTAAAAAAAATTGAAAAAAAAAAAATTTTTTTTTAAATTTGTTTAAACAAATGAAAAAAATTTTTTTTAACATTTGGGACTTGTTGAATTGTATTTTTAGGACCTTAAACTATAAGAAACCGTCATAAAAAAAAATTCGATTTTTTGGTCGATAACACCCTTTTCTCAGACCCCGTCACATATACGCTGTCGCAGGGAAAACCATAAATTTATAAACCTTGGATATATGAAAATTGAACAAATCACTCGAATTATCCAACTGGAAAAATTTAATTTGCTTTTTTTTGTTATTTTAATTGTTGCAAAATTGGTTTTTGTCTCTCTCTCTCTAATTAAATGACCCGTGTGGAACTTTTGACCGAGCCTTGTTTAAGCCCCGATATAGCCAGATTGGTAAATTTCTACACCGAAAATTAAAAATATTTTTTCATATTTGTAGTAAAAAAAATAAAAAATTTAAAAAAAAACATTTAAAAAATAAAAATAAATTTTCAGATTTTAACGGTCACATTATCAATTGGTGCCGTTATTCTGGGTGCGTCAACATATTCCCTGGGTGAATTTCAACAACGACGGGCCTTCCTCGAAACGAGGCAAAGTCTCGAGGTTCAATTGATTATCGAGGAGCAAAGCGCCGAACAGGAAAGATTACTTTTGAGCGTACTTCCGGAACACGTGGCGGTGAAAATGCGTCAGGATCTTGGTGCCTCACTGGACACACAATTTAAAAAAATCTACATGTCACGTCACGAAAATGTCTCAATTTTGTACGCTGACATTGTTGGATTCACCGCCATTTCATCCACGTACAATGCCAGTGAACTGGTGAAAATTCTTAACGAACTTTTCGCCCGATTCGATCAACTCAGTGAAAGGTAAATATC
>JUFY01033338.1:5969-43167 GCA_001855655.1 Leptopilina clavipes
AAAAAAAAAAAAAATTTCTGGTTAACAATTATAATTGTATTAATAATTATAATTTATTTTATGATAATTATCTAATTAGTAATATCATTAACTTCATTAATTTCTTAATTTCCCTGGACTACTTATTATAAATATTTTCTTTTTCATTGTATTTTTTAAAATACTGGCCGACAATCACAAAAAATTCAATATTTCCAAAAAATATTTTTGATTAAAATAAAAATTTAAAATTTGAATAAAAAAACAATTTTTTAAAAATTACAAGAAAATAAGAAATTAATTTAAAAATCCAGCAAAAGTACAGAAACATTTTTTTTTGGTGTGAACGTCCAGAAAAAAATAATTTTCAGCACACATTTTGTTTTGAGAAAAATATTTTTACCCTGTAAAATCTAAACATTCGATAATTATAATATTGTACGTTATAAAAAAGAAAATGAGATCCAAAGTGCTAATTGCAAAGAAATTCATTTATGGCAGCTGCTAAAAATCAGGTAGAAATTGATTTTGTTTTTTTAAAAGACTAGCCAAATTAATGCGATGACTGGCATTAAAAAAGAGATTAAAAAAAAATGAGATAAAATAAAATTTTTTCGAAAAACAATTTGAGATTACGTATTATGTATATTAATATGTATAATATTTGAGACCCTTCGGAATGAGCGAGTTTCGATAACGGAGCACCAAAGTGCGATAAGATTGAAGACGGTACCACACGCACTCACTTGAAAATTTTTTTACTTTTTATCTTTTTCGTTTATATACGATTTTTTTTTTAAATATACTGAAAGCAAAAAAGGCCACGCTCCACTCGTACACTTGCTTTGATTTACAAAATTACAAACTATGATTATTACTTAGGCACTGAAACATGGAATTTCCGTTATTCTCTCCATCTTTATTTCTTTCTCTCATCGTCATCCTTTCTCTCTCTTTTCTCTCTTTCCATTTTTTTCTTCTCCATTGTTTTTCATTGATAATTACAAAAAAAGAAAGAAAAATTGAATTTAACTTAGGTATTTATTTTTCATTCCCTATAGATAGGAAATTTTTTACATTTATCAACTCATTTATTTAAATTCTTAATTTTTCCAAAAATTAATTTTGATTTAGAAATTAATTGAAGAATTCTAACATATTTCTATTATAAGCGGAAAGCTTTTGGAGTTAATGCTCTTTTGGAAGAGGCTTTTTAGAGAGAAAAAAATGAATAATATTTTTAGGAGAACACGCTCATCGGCGGAAGATGAATCGATGACTAAAGAATTGACAAGAAGAAATGTTTACGACTCAATAAAATCGTCTGAGAAACTCGCAGTATATGTGTAAAGTGGAAGAATACTCGAAAAATTGTGGAAAACACGAAAATTGGAATTAAGATTTTGTGAAGGGAAAAATTCAAAAGAAAGAGCTTCAAAACAAGCTTTCCGGTTTTTCTTTTTTTCCATAAAAAAATGTGCAATTAGAATTAATTTTCTCACAGTAATGTTAAAAACTGAAATTAATTTTCTAATATTTTTCACTAGCTGAGAAAGCGAGGAAAAGAGAGAGAGAGAGAGAGAGAGATATAAAAATTTTGCAAGACGCAAAAAAAGGAAAGGAAGAGTGAAATAAAGAAAAAAATAGAGAGAAATTTAAGTGATTTTAAGATACAATGTCTGTTTAGCAATATTTATACAATAATATATAATATATATCCTAGGCAAAATACATTTACATGTATATAGAATATTAGAGAGAAGAAAATCGAAACAATCGCAAATGCGTGCGAAGATGATTTTTCGTAGTTTCTATTTTTCATTTTCATTTATCAATTAAAAATTAATTGTAACACGATTGGCAACACAATTAAGCGTATGGTGGGAACAGCTTGAGTACCTAAATTAGTTCCCCCTCTCGTCCTTAAATATTTCTCCGTTTTTTTTTTTGACTTTCGCGCAAAAATTCTAATGGAAGAATCGATTGTTATCTTTCTTACGTTTTTTTTTGTTTGCTTTAAAGATGAGTCGAGAATGTAAACGTTCGAGTAACAAGTTTGGATAAATTTTTATCCGAAAACCAAAGTATTACTTGAACGTTCATTTCTTAACTCACTTACATTTATTACTCACGCGGTTTGTTAAAATTACAATTACGATAATTAATTAATTAATTTTTTTTGTTAATTATATATAATAAAAAAGAAAGCGTCATTTTACTGGCCGAGGTCGAGATGTATTTCCTCTGCCATAATAATGCTTCACAGCCTCGAGAGACCCAATTTGGCTTGGCAGGCAATTGAACCTTTGTTTCTATACTGAGAGAGAGAGTTGATCAAAAGAAAATTGTATACAAATATTTCTTTCTCTAATACACTCAATTTGAATATATTATTCCAGAGCAAATAATAAATTCTCACGAATGTCGTCAAGAAAGAAAATCACTTGGTTCTATTGCCATGCCTTTATTTGTCATTGGTCAAAAAATTATTTTTTTAGAACTTTATTTTACGAATATTACGATAGGAAGAACAGCGGCCAGGTATAATTATTAATTTTTCGTTTAATGCCCCAGAAAGACGTTTTAATGAATAACGATTTTCCGAAGTACAGCTCACTAGATTGTACGATTTGGAACAGCGACACATTCTTTTTTGTCTTTCACAAATCAACTTGAAAATTTTCAATTTTTCTTGTTCCATTTTTTTTTTGGTACATATTTTTTTTTAAATATATTTTTCCTTAATTTTGACTTTCGCACATTTTTCAGCCTTTTCACTTAATTTCTCGTTAATTCTAGTTTTTTTTTTTTTTTGTAAATTTTTTTTTTCTTGATAATTTTACAATTTTCTATTTATTAAATATCTTATTTTCAAAATTCGCATTTCTTTCACAATTGTCTTTGTTTTTTTTTGTTTTTTTAATGTACATTCTGATGTAATTCAGATCCATATTCTTTGATTATTTTTGGAAATTTTTCAAGCTGTCACCGGATTTTTATTTTTTTTCTTGACGGTAACTGATTAATCAGTGTGCCGCTTTCGCGAATACTCATTCCCTAAAGCTTTACCGTGTACTTTGATTATTATTATTATTATTATTAAAACGAGATTTTATAAGTATAGAGCCTATAAAATAATTAACATACTTCGTTTTACACAATTAGCCCTTAAACTAGTATTATTCATCTTGGAATAATAAAAGAATATTATCCAAGAATTGTACGCTCTTTTGCAAAGAAGAATCGACGCGATTGGGTGCGTTTCATTTTTTTTATCTTAATTTTCCATTTTATCATCAATTTTTTTAATAATTCGTATTAATCACGAATGTTTCCTTCTTTCGAAAAACTAAAGCTAAGTCTCAGCCCTCCCCTCGTCTCTGTCAACCACTCTTTCACTCTTATACTTTCTACATTTTCACCCTCGTTCTCTCAATTTTTTTTTTACCACTTATTTTTTTACTGTGTGCTTAAGTGCGTTTTGTGTTTCTACAAAAAAGTCTTTTTTTCTTAATTAAAACAAAAAGGAAATATATATTTATATATATATCATCGAACTAGCTACCTCACGAAATGGATTCGTCTTTCCACAGTATTTTTTTTACCGATGCGAATTAAAAAATTCAACCTGAAAAACTGGACTAGATTCAAAAAAAAAAATTCTTAATAAAAATGAAAAAAAAAATTCAAAATGTTAGATTTTTCATTTAAATAATTACGATCACAATGATATTATTGAGTGACGAAACAAATTGACTATGAATGAAACTGTGGAGATGAAATTTACGAGAATTTAGTCCACTTTTTATGACCTTTTTCCCTGCGCGGTTTTTATAACGTACTTTCTCGCTGGGTTAGAATATTATCTAAAAATATGTTCGATATTGATATTTTCTTTTATTGTTGATCCCTCGTAGGAGTTTTTTTTCCTCCTTTTTTTTCTTCATTTTTTTTTTTTTTTGGCTTCGAATGAGCAGTGATAAGATTTCGCTATGTTTTCCCTCCCAAATCTAATCGTTTACTTTTTTTTTCTGTACTCGATTTAATTAAATTTATTTTACTGCGACAGATATATATTTATTATAATATATATTTATAATATTTGACAGAAAATCCACATACAGAAGAAGATTCTTTTTTCTAAAGAAGAGAAATTGCTGTTCAAAGTATAATGCCTATATGATCGAAACTTAAGCTTAGCGACTCGAATTTTAAGTATATAGTGGGTATATAAATAGCAAGGACTATTTTATTGCACGTGGCGATCCCGAAAAAGAGATTTTCGGTTCTCGCCCCCCCCTTTTTCTTTTCTTTTTTCTAATCCCCACCATTTCGTAACATATGCAAAAGCTCCTTAATTGAAGATCGCGTTCTACGTCTTTCTCTCTCCTTTTCTCCGATTCCTTTAGTACAAAAAATGCTGAGGTAGTTCGCTAAAGACAATATATATGCTTTCTTTTTCTTTTCGTTGAATCGCGTCTTATTCTCAACGAACTTGAACACATAGTTGATTGAATTTTTTTTTGACAAAAAATTCTTATTAAATATCGTGATTTTTCGATATTTAAAAATCATTTTTTTTCCCCTCCCAAAGAACTACATTACTCTTTAAAAATGTCAGGTACAAAGACCAAAGATTTTTATTTCGATATTTTTCAATGTTTTTCTTCTTTGACACAATGGATGCACTTAATATCTTTGATAAGTAAAGATAAATTTGAGATCACAGGTTAAGAGTTGCGTTTCTCCTTTTTTTTTCTCAATCAAAAATGTTTCAAGTTCGTCAAAAAAAAAATTCCCTCCCTGATTTAGTCGCTTTCGCCGCAAACAATTCGATTTACCAAAATCAATTTTTTTTCTCTCTCAATTTTTTAAGAAAGACACTTGAAATAATTATACAAAATATAAAATTCTTCAGACTCTAAAAAAAAGCAGAAAAAGCAATATTAAAAATTGTAAAAATAAGAAATTGAAAAATTGAAAAACTGAAGAAAAAAAAATTGTAATTGCTGAATCGATTAGTAGCTTTTTCGAGTTTTATTTTTTCCTATTGTTACTTTATAATACTGAAACACTTAGGCCTCGAACGCAGATTCCTGGGTTTCGATCTCTATCACAAAAAAATCAGGCCTCTAAGGAACTGATTCCTTTTTTTCCCCGCTAGCAAATGACTCGATTTTCATGAAAAAAAAAAAAAAATAAATAAAAAAAAGGAGTGAATCCGTAGCGCGATTCCATCAAGGAGCGTTTTTCGGAGGCGAAAACGAATCGGGTCACGACTTTTAAAAGCTTTTTTCTTCTCTCATTCTCTCTTTCTCTCTCATCTCTGATCATTTTATTTTATTTTTTTAATGCCGACTGAATTTCAGCCTGGAATGAACACTCATTCAGAAAAAAAAAACCTACGACTTAGAAGGAAAATTAGAGGAGCAAGTCCTTAAAGAAAATTTGTCAAATGTTTATGTGTGTGTGTAATTTTTCGTCTAATTTGTGTTGAGCGTGAAAAAGACGGTACAATAAAAAGTGCGAGAGGTATGAAAACCTTAAAATTATACGCATCGCTGATAAATTAATACGACATTATATGAATATTATTATATTAAAATTATTAATATTATTATTATTATCGTGGATGTGTACGCGTATCAGTGTATACATATATATATTTTTATTTATCTTTTATATATATGTTATATGTATATATAATATATTTTTCACTTATCCATTATATATCCCGAATTATATATATATATATATATCGCTTACTACAAATAAATACCCTTATACGTTACTTATTAGTTTTTTTTTTTTTATTTTATTTTTTATCAACTAGGATTCACGTATATTCTTGATTTTCTCCTTTAATAAAATTTATTTCGTTAGTCACACCTACGTAATACTAAATTTGAACTAAAATCAATCCGCCGTCGATGAATGTGTTCTTTTTTTATCCCCTTTTTTTATCATTTTAAAATTCACCATCGTTGGTTTTTGGTTATCGTCTCGATGCGTCTTAATTTGGAAGAACTATTTTCCCCCCTTGCCCCCTGAATACAATTTTATCGCGCGAGAGATCGATTTAATACTTGAGTTTATTTTTTTGTCTTCGTTTAGAAAAGGGTCTTTTCTCGCGTTTCCTTTTCTTTTGTTTTTTTAAATAATCATTTTACTTAGCGAAGCACATTAATAATTTATAACACGTATAATATATGTAAATAAAGAAAAAAATAAAATGAAGAAGAAAAACGACCAGAAAATTAAGGTACCGTACACGTACAAAGCACACACATTATATATAACAACGGTAGGTTTAGCAAAATATCGCATAATGAAATATATATAGTATTAGGTAAATATTATTTAGAAGTAACAGTCGCAGTGTAACAATAATGGTAAGTAGTAGTAATAGTTTATTATTATTGATAGCAGTAATAGTAAATAATAATTATTTGGATAATTATAATTTTCACCAATAGTGACAATCAATAATAGCAAATTTAGTGTGTATTATTATTTAACCAATAACATCAAAAAACTATCTCGATTTCCTTAGTCCTTTCTTCAATAATAATTCATTTGTTATTGGTCAAGAATTGAGGCATTAAAATGAAAAACAAAACAAAAAATCTTATACACAGAACACATTGATTGAGATCAAAGCGCAAGGCTTCTTGCAGAAAAAAAATTTTCCGACAAAAAAAAAGAAGCCTAGTCACTTGTCTCGTTCGACCACAGATGCGTTATTTTTTTTTTTTATTTTTTTTTCTCAATCACAATCGCGAGATTTTTTTTTAAATAAAATAACAATGATAAACAATAACACCTTACATATAATTCAAGTCGTTGGTTTCATTTAATAAACATCAATTTGAGTATTATTAACAACACACAGTAATTTATACATTATATAAATAATAACAAATTACGTTAATTGTTACCTTATTTATTATCGACAATAATTATGGACACAAAAACGCATCTGTGGGGGATTTTTGAGACGTATTTAAATTAATTTTCCGATATTAAAAAATAAAATCAAAAATAAAATAAAAAGATCGATATTTCGAAAAATCAATTTGATGATTTCATTTCTTTTTTTACAAAGTCACTTTTACTTCTACCAATCACATTGTTTTATATATATATATTTATTACATATATATAAATATCTATGACTAAAAAACTTAGAATGATTATTATTTTACGAAAAAATATAGTTTTCCAACTTCCTCGCGAGAGTTCAGAGAAAAATTCGAATATAAGAAGAAAGAAAAAAGGCGACACATCTCATCCTATAAATACATTTTTATAGATATAAGATGAATTTTTCATCACAAAAAAACCCGTTTAACGCCTAAAATTATGCGTCGATTTCTATATACGTTTAATTTTAGCTCGTGTTATTTGGTCGTATTTTGAGCAGTGTCGTTTATTTAAAAAACGACTAAAAAATTTGTAGAGATGGGGGGAGCAGGGGAGAGAGGGGAAGGTTTTTTGGTAAGAAAACTTTCAAAGAGCGTTTTTTGGGAGGCGTAGGAAAAGAAAAATCCAAATTTACAAGAAAAAGAAAAGGGGGGAAAAATCTACAATTTCCAGTAAATGGCACTCAAATTACAAGAAAGAGAAACAAGAAAAAAAAACAACTTCGACAGTAAGAAAGAAAAAAATGGCGAGAGACAAAGAGAAAAAGAAAGGCAGTTTTTTTTTGTGATTTACTGGAGTTTTTCTGGTTTTTTTTTTCTTTTCTTTTTAAAAATCAGAAATCGCAATAATGCGAACGATTAAGATGACGAAAAACCAAGCGAATGTTTATAAACAACACATTAAACGAACACGTGCACGAAATTTGTGCTGGCGGATTTTTTTTTTTATAATAAAATACTAAACGGAAAACACTTATTGACTAACATGGCATGTGAAATCAGATCCTAAAGACTAATAAACGGTTAACAGTCTGCAAAACTATATAGTATGCTGCTCTAAATCGGAAAGATATAGTTAATCTAATATATTTAAAGAACAGAGAGAGAGGGTAGAATAAAATTTACAAAAAAAAAAAAGAGGGATTCACTACAACAAAAAAAAGGGGGGACAAATTAAAATAATTTTTTTTAGACGCGCTTCTTTCCTCGAAATTTTTCAATGCATTTTTACTCAACTATCCCAACTCTTTTCTATATATATATATATGTATATATATATGTTTCATGCCGCGAAATGTATTATTTTGTGTGTGTGTGTGTGTGTGTGTATGTATGTGTGTTTAAATAGTCCCTTAAAAATTACAAGACAAACGCCAACTATTTTATAATCTTAGAACAACGTCTCTCGTCAGACAAGACACGAGAATATCACATTGTAGGTGTGTTTTTTTTTCAAACCTTAATTCTTAAATTAATTTTTAAACCCTAAGATTACCGCCCTCGCCTCCGAAACCCCTAAACCCTTAAGTGTAGTGCACGAAACGCGGGTATTTTTTTTTCCTTTTTTTTTAAACGCTATTTTTTTTTGTTTTGTTTAATTATAATATTGTATACGTATGCATATAGATTACGGTCGTACCCTCGACAATATACATTAACTTTGTTCATTTCTTCGTTAAAAACCGATGCATTCCATGTTTTTTTTTCTTTCTTAAATTCCCCTATTTTCTTTTGGTCTTTAATAGAAAAAGAAGCGATCGAACCTAGCTTTGATATTCGAAGAGTTTCGAAAAATAGGAGAGTGAAATGTGTTTTGCTTTCTTGCTTTCTTTTATTTTGTTTTTTTTTTGTTTTTGACAATTTTCGTTATTTAAAAAGTTTTACGTTTAATGGAAAACTGGATTTCATTGGTGGTATACCAAAAAAAATTCATACCACAATTCCCTACTTGCTTTGTTTCGTAATAATTTTTCATTATCTAAAAATGTAATTTTCCATTTGTGACACGTTTTGTGTTTTTTTGTTTCTTTCATCACGTTTCGAAGCTGTCTACATTGGAGATGAGCATCACAATTTCTCATTATGCAAAAAAATTTGAAATTACTTTCAAAAATTTTCAACGTTCGAATAATTCTTTCTCTCCAATATTATGATAATGAATATTAAATTATAATATTAAAATATCATTTTTTTTCCTGATATTCGAAACGTCGCAAAATTTTTCTTGAGATCTTGCATGATATGATTGATTCCAATGTGACAACATCGATTCGTATATTAATTAACGTGTGTGGTATTTTTTTTCTTTTGTGCAAATGATCCACGTAAAAATAAAAATCTCTCTCTTGACATTAAAAAATTTATCGATTGTTTTTTTTTCTCAATATAAAAACAAAAATAAAAATCCAACAAAATATTTTTTTCAACAACAAAATACTGTCATAAAATACCTTTATAAAATGTGATAAAATACTTTTCTTTCCGTAAGGTATTGTCTGTGAAAAAAAATTACAAAATATAAAAAATAATATTTACACAAGTAGGCAAAAAATATTGTAAAAAAAAATTTGTCAGAGAAGTGGAGTAATTTTTACGTGGTGGTTTTTCTTTTATCTCTGTGTAATTGTGTAGTTTCAAATTTTTTTTGTGTGTAAGTTTTTTTTTTTTTGTGTGTGTGTAACATACAGCGCATGCCAAGCTACCCGCATATACATTTCACAACATTCAATAATGAACAACATTCGCTAGGAGGGTAAACCTACGAATTAATCAATTAATCAATTAAATGATAATAAAACAGATAATAAACTAATAGCTCGTTATAAATATATTAATATTAAAAATCGTATTGTTTCCTCTCCTTAATCGATACTAAAAAGTATAATATTTATCTAAGTGAATATAGAGGAGACTATGAAATTAAAAAAAAAAAAAAGAGAAAAATATCTACGCGTACGTGACTTATTTGCCAGACTTTTGGATCATTGATTATAATTTCGATAATTAAGGGGAAAAAATTATTTTTTTCTAATATAAAACGAACGCGATTAAACCAATCAAGTCGACAGATCACTAAAATAGATATGACTGTACACGGTAATCAATTGGAATACGCATAGATAGTAAAACTGATTTTACTTTTTTTCTCTCTCTCTTTTTCTCCACTGTTTGTTACTTTCACAATAATGTGAATATATTCTTGATGACATAATATAAATAATTCCAAATAAAATTTACAATTCTATGCAAAATTTACAAAAACGGAATTATTTATTTTTCAACAAATATTATTATTTACGAAAATTGTGAAAGTAATTTCAAGTGATTGCCTCCTCTTTTTTTTATTTTTATTTATTTTATTTTATGTTTTTTTTTGTTTTTTTCGTTTTTTTTCAACGTCTCTGTCAACCGTTTATTTTTATTCATTTAATTATCAATTGAACGTTGGTAAAAGAGTTAATTCTTGGTAAGAGACTCCCTAGGTGCCTAAATTCAATATTATTATCACAACAAATATCTTCCTACTTGCTCTGAGAAAGGTTCATCATCGTCTTTGATTCGATCAATAAATATAACTCATCCACGAGCGGCCACGCACTCAAATACTTAACTCTCACGTGCTATTATTTTCTTACTTTTTTTTTTGTTTGTTTTGTTGTTTTTTGTTTTGTTATCTATATCCAGTCGCGTTTAAATTAATTGGAAACGCGAAATGTTATTATTTTTTTTGTTTTACTATTGAAAGAAACCTTACAACCTTCGCACGACTCGATCAGGCAATTTTTTTTTATATATTGACCTTTATCAACATTAAAATATAGTTAAAACACTTACGCGGTACCTTAACACCTACATCTATAAAGAGCCATTAGATTTTCAATTTCTAAGAGCCCATTAATCGTTATACATATAATATGGATTTATTCGTGAATCTTAATTTTTTTTCATTCTTGCGACAGGAATAAAGGTTGCTTGTGAAATTCACATCGTTTGTATATTATCTTTATAATGATAATAATAATAATGATAATAATAATAATAGTAATAATAATAATAATAATAATAATAGTATTAATAATAGTAATAATATATATATATATATATGTATATATATATAATTTATATATAATATATATTTTAATTAATTAATTATGTATAAAGTACTTAGAAATTAGTACTTTGTGATGCACTCACGAACACATTACCAAGTGTATTTTTCGTTATTTTATTTTTTTAAATATTTTTTACCCCAAGCGAAACAAATAAAGAAAAAAAATATATAAAAGAAATCTGAAGTGTGTGCACTTTGATGCAATTACAATAATATCCATATTTTATATGCACGTAAGAAAATTATTATATATTTACAAGAACGACGTGTATAGGCGGCGTTGATTTTTTTCCTACTAATTGAAAATTCCTTTCTTCTTCAATTAATTAATTAATTCAATTTTAGTTTAAAATTTCCTGTCAATTCTTGTTTTTGTTTTGTTTAAAAAAAGCATTTTCAATGTAATACCATTGTACTGGAATTAATAAATTTTTTTTTCTTTAACAATATTTGCAAAGTTTTTTTTTTTCTGCAAATATTTCTGGAAAAATGGTTTCGTTTCTTTTTAACTGACTGGACGAAACGAGAAAACTAGAAATTCCCCAATAATGAAAAAAAGTTTTTTTTAAAACTATTTTATGAATAATTAAAGGGAAACAATTTTTTTTCCAGTACAATGCCACATTGAAGAAAATTTTTGTGTCTAATCAGTCAATTAGGTGCCTCTGACACTGAGCGAATTAATTAAATTGTTTTTTTTTCTTCTTCAAAAAATTTACTTTTAAAAAAATTATAAAATAAAGTTTTTTATTCAATTAAATTGACTTAAAATTAAGTATCATTTTATTGTAAATTGATTTTTATCCACGTCAAAAAAAAATAATAATAATTAAATTTCCGAAAAGTTAATTTGTTTTCGTTCCTATGAATATGTCATTCTAAGAATAATTGAAAAATCTCACGTTGCAACCTTTGATCCCTTTGTTTGTTTGCTTTTCTTTCGTAAAAGTGATCTTCGTAGGAAGGCATAGCGCTAATATTATACCGGCCAGTACTTAATGCCACCACTACTTGACTCGAATTCAAGCGCAACATTATTATTACTTTTTTTTCATTTTTTTTTCTTTTCTTTAGTTAATATTTTGTTATTTTTATCGTTCCCTCCGCCGCTTAACGCGTTCAATAATATCAATTAAACTCTACATTAATAAATGGTACAGAAATACACTGGACATTGGCACGACAGGTGGCATTTAGATTTAATATAGAATAAAATTTACGTTATTGCGATAACATTTGGTATCGTTGCGTCGTTGTCCGACCGGCTAGATTTAAGTTTCATTAATTATATTTTTTTTTTCTTTTTATATTTTTTTTTTTTTGGTCGTTGATCCGACACACCTGAACCGGTGGTGACAGCGACGTCAATGCTTGTTTAAGGTTTCTTTCTTTTGATTAGATTGATACAGTCTAAGTTTGATACTCGCTGCAGTCTTCAAACTATCCAGCAAAGAAAAAAAAAAAAAATTAAAAAAAAAATATATAATGGAACACTCGTTGACACGATCAGAGACCTTTGGCCTTGGACTCTCTAAATGGAAACCCCCTTGCACTTCTCTCTCGTTTCTCTCTCTCTTAAAAAAATTACTTTTCCTTGTCACACTTTCATTTAGAGGCTATATAAAAATTAAAAAAGAAAAAGAGAAAAACTATCGAGTAGAGCGGTACAGTAGCTTCCATCGAAACAGATCGTTACGTATATCCACCACTTTCTTTCACAATCGGAAAAATGAAATCTAATCATATTTAGTAAGTAGATGAGTGTCGTAAAATTATTAGCCGGTTCTTTGTGACTTGTTTCATTTCCGTTTGTAAAAGGGGGGTCGAATAGGGGTTTATTGTGATGGATATACAAAATTTAAGTAACTTGTTTTCTTTTTCGCCTAAAAATTGCGTCCCTATAATCGTGTATGTAATTGACGTTTCGAGAAGACTCTTGGACTGTATCGTTCCACGCGTAACGCAATGTTTCCAAAAAAAAGCGTCGCGAGAAACAGTCGCTATTGAAAAAAAAAAAAAAAAAATATCCGCGAATGTTTGAATTACACAAAAGTCGATTACGATCGGTGTAACATATTTTTTTCTTTTTGTTAAGAAAATCTTGACAAAAAGAAAAAACACACAGAAGACAAAGGAAATCGAACAGTGTCTTGGCTATATATGATTTTCTCAAAAAAAAAAGGACTCGAAATGTTTTGCGGTCCTTTCTCATTTTGCGTCGCACAAAAAATTGTCTTACATGCTGAGTATTCGGGTCAAGTGTCTTGCACTCTACATCAACTCACCTCCCAGAAGATCTCCGGGCAAGTACGAATTGAGTGAGCTTGGAGTTGCTCGTTGCTGATCGCTGCTGTCAAGTCCAGCGTTGCTCCATAATGAATTGCTCGTTGGTGGAGCGCCCCACAATTGACTGGAACTACCGCCCCAAGTGTCTGGTGGTTGGGCCGTTTTATTCGTTGGTCGAAGGCCCCAACCGCTATTGCCTGAAGCGCTTGTTTGCTGTTGACCGCCGTGACTTAACTGCTGCAATAAAGTGTGAACTTCACCGTCACCAGGAGATTCTGCGAATATAGTTGTATTGCCGAGGACACAATTGTTTAATGCACCTTGAGCCTGAAAAATTTCACAAATAAATATATAATATAGAAAAATAATAACATAACTAGAATTTAAGAAAGACTTTACTAACCTTGATGGCTTCATCTCGTGATGAGTATTTGGTGAGTGCAATTCCATGATTCAGATAGAGCCGGAAATCTTGAACCGGTCCATGTTGCATACAGAGAGTTTTGAGTGTTGAACCATCAATTTGTGGTGTTAGATTCTTGAGTAGAAGCCAAGTAGAGACCCAGCCTGAGTTTCCACCTCCGGATTGTAGACCCCAGGAGCTTGCGGAGCGACCTACGGAACTTAAACCACTCCAACCGTTGCTTGCATTTCCAATGCTACCTTTGCTGCTCAAACCTGGAGGTGGTCCACGAGCCTTGTTCATTGGTGCGCCCCACAATTCTGAGGTCACTGCCGTTGGTGGTGGTGCCGATTCACCCCATGTATTTTTCGCACTATTTAATACAATTTTTTACATTAGTATAATATGAATAAATAATTCGTTTCTTAAAATCAGAAATAAGTGGTGACAAAAAGACATACCTAGTAAATGCACTAGGTGTAGTAGCAGGTGGATTAAAGCTCCATGTAGAATTACTGAGACTTGGAATGGAAGTTTCAGCGTTGGCTGATTGAGGCGGTGGTGATGATTTACTGCTCGATGAAAATATTGCATCAGGATCCTTGATGGCAGCCAATGAGAGTGGTGAACGAACGACCGAGCCGGGAGTAATACTAGGATCGTCTTCGATACTTTTCATCTGCGTACCCTAGAATGACATTAAATATAGGTGGACCCGAACAAATCTTACAAACTACTTAACATTTAATCTCTACTCATTCCTATCGAATTATTTGCAAATAAACGAATCCAAAAAACATTAAAATAAAATAATAAAAATTACCAAACAAAAAATGATTTTAATGCTTTAAATTTTATTTAGCTACTAAATAAAAAAGAATTTCCGTAATTGGGAGTGGATTACCTTCCATGGTTTGCCAGGTTCAAATTCAGGAACAAGATCGGTGAATGCGGCGCCTCCTGGTTGCCAGTCTTTGCCATCGGTGGAATCACTGTTTCCTGCATCAGGCCATCCGCTTTCGCCGAGTCGCGTAGACCAAGGTCCATCGCCTTGACCCAAAAGAGGATTCATATTTGGACTTGAATGTGACTGAGTGAGTCCACCAGGTGCTTGTGGTGGTTTACTGGTAGTGCCAGGAGCGCGTGAAAATTCATTAACCACGGAATCTCCATCTTTGTCAAGTGAAGGCAATTTCCACTGGTTCAATCTAGATTGCTGTTGACTCTGTTGAAAAGAAAAAAGAAAAAAGTAAATTTAGTAACGTTAAAATGTCTCGATGAATTAAAAAATTACTATAAAAATTACACTTACAACTGGTGGTTGCTCTTTGTTCATTGACAAATCACTGAAAGAATTCTGCAGAGCGCTAATCGGATCATGAACTGGTGTTTTGTAATAATCAGAACTCTGTGATGGAGCAGCTGGATGTTGTTGTTGCTGCTGTTGTTTCATGTATGTTGCTTGTTGAACAGCAATTTGATTTTGTAGATTAGCAATTTGTTGCTTTGTCTTGGTAATTTGAACACTGATCTGCAGAACTGTTTGATTATTGCCCTTGACAGAACTCTGTACAGTGTGTTGTTGATGCAATTGTTGGAGAACCTTGATCTGTTGCAAAAGTTGATTCAAGAGAATCAATGTTTGTGGCGCTAATGGTTGATTTAGAATTTGATGATTGAGATAACCCTCTTGAACAGCAAGTTGAATTTGTTGAACAAGCATACGCAATTGTTGTGTACTCGGTTGATTTTGTGGAGTTCTCGATGCCTGAAAATAATTTTTACATAAAAAAAAAAGAATTCACAAACACATTGATTCATGAGTTAAAGAAATTATGAAAATTCAAATAATATTTTTTCATCAGCACTAATTTTACTAATCACGAAATTTATTTTCTCAATTATTCTTCCATAAAAATACCGAATCATAATTTATAATTTAATTTCAATAAACAAATTGCTCTCAATAGAAAGTTTGGCGAAAAAAATGAATAATAAATTAACTTAAAAAATAATTTTCGATTTTAAAAATTTAACATGCAAAATTAAATAAATAGCGATAAAACGCGATAAAGAAAGCTTTGTGTAATTGTGAAGTTTCAAAAGACAGAGAAGAATTTTTGCATTGAATCCAATTTTTTTTTTCTTTTTTTTTTATTAATATTATCATTGGCTCCGCCACGATGATATTTTTAGTCACTTGTTTATCGAAATTCTTTGTTTTTCCTCTCTGATTTTGAGATACTTGGAGAAAAAAAGCGTAAAATAAATAAATGTTTTCTACATTCAAGGCAAATTATTGTTCGCATAAAAAATTCAAGCACTTTGAAAATAAAATCTACGGGAAAAAAAACATGCAAAAGATAAAAAGCAATAAATACATTTCAAACCATAACAACATTTCACACAAGACGCGTATATTAATTTGGAATATTAATATTTAAATCAAAACAATAATTCCATGACATTTTCTTTTTCAAATTTCTCACATATAAAATTCTATTTCCTCCGAAGAAATAAAATTTCAGTTTAATTTCATTTAACAAGTAATAAATAAATAAATTTTAATATAAAAATAAAATAAATAGATTTTATTATTAAAAAAATGGGTTTGGCAATTTCCGTTATTTATACGTTGTAAAATGAAAAAAAAAGCTTTCGCGCAGATTTACTAAATTTGTTTTCATTGAAAATGAAATAATTGTATTGTAGAAAATAGAAAGTAGAAACAATAATAAAGGGGAAAAAATCAAGAGAGTAATATTTAAGGAATAGGCGTTTAAAAAATGATTGTAATGAATAAATGTTTGTTCCGGACATCAGGTAGTTCACCTGGTTAAAAGGAGGCTGCGGTGCATTGGAACTGGGTTGTTGTTGCTGAAGTTGAACAGCTGCCTGCTGTTGTTGTTGCTGTTGTAGCTTGAGAAGACTGGCGCTGGCCACAGAACCACTTACGCCGCCAGTAGCCGCCCCGCTGGGCACTCCAGCCCCCTGCATTACATACGAACACCCTGAACCCCTTTCTCCCATCCTAACCTCTGATCCCCTCTTTACCACTAGATTAAGCTAAATAGATACAGCCTTTCATTCATAAACCGCAATCAATGCGCGTCTAGTAGAACTTTAAAAAAAATCATTTTCTACACTTGGAAAATTTTATAAAAACTTTAAAAGTTGTTCCAATTTATCATTATTTTAAATTAGATAATTTTCCGCACCAAGTGATAATATTACTGCAATGACGAAATATTATTCACAATTTCGATATATTAAAAAATTGTCAAACTATTTGAAAGGCTGGATCTTTTTTACTCTAATCAAATTAGCACCTGGTAAAAACCTCCACCACGATAATAACAATCGTCTAAATCAATCATTGAAAATTTTTGTTAAGTTGAACAAAACACCCATTAAAAATTTTAACTCGCACAAAAAACCCTCACGTGTTATGTGATGCCACTCAAAAAAATAAAAACAAAACAAAAAAGAACCGTTTGGAACCACACCAAGTGCATATTTTGCTACAGCAAACTCACAAAACCATTGTGAAAAAACACATGAACAAATAGAAACAAATTATGAAATAAGAAAAACATTACGTGTTTTTTGTCTTCTTTTTTTTTCTTTTATAGAAAACTCAAAAAGGTTAATATTTTTTTGAGTTTTATATAAATAAAACGAAGAGTGCAATTTTTTTTAGTAAAGGAATTCAAGTTACTCGTTGGATAATTTTCTTTTAGAAATAAAAAAAAAAAAACAGTGCCTCGCAAAATATGCATTTTTTCATTGCTAGTTTCCACCAGGATAGATGCTTGAGCAAGAATGAAAAACATTAGATTTTCACTTACCGGAGGGAATGACATCTGCTGCGCGACATGATTGAATCTTGGATAACTTGGACCAGAGGTCGCTTGATTTGCCAGCTCATAGCCAGAATGAGCTTCGTGACGGCGCCATTGATCCAATGGACGCACTTGATTCAATAATTCTTGTGCTTCGTCTCGATTCATCTCACGACTTCTCAAAGCTGCTTCAACATCCTCCTTCTGTAATATCACAAAAATATTTAAATTTTTATACATATTTTTATTAAAAGAAAAGAAAAATATTTAGAATCGTTTTTATTCAAGAGACATTTTTTCGTCTATAAATATCAAGTTTTTTTTTTAAATTAAATTAAATAATTTAATTACAGGGGAAAAATAAATACAAACCTTGTAGCCAAGTTCGCAGAGAGAGCGGAACTCGCGGCTATTGCAAATAATCTCCTTGGTGAGAGTTGGTTTCGAAGGATGACCCCAGCTTGATGTTGGTTCCATGTCAGAATCGGCCCAGCTTCCAGTGGGTCCCATTGGCTTTGGTTTGTGAGCAGCGGGTCCGCCCCAAGAGGCTGGATTCAATTGTGGTTCATTCCATGTTGTGGGTCCTTTTGTTTCATCCCAAGTGGCAGTCTCGTGCTGTCCATCTCCCCAGGATCCGTTTCGTCCACCCGGACCACTTGGATGACTCCACATGGGACCACCGACGTCCGGTTTCATGCCTGGTTGACCGGGCATACGATTTTGAGGCATTCCAGGAGGACATTGCATACCTGAAGAAAGAGAAAAAAGGATTAAATTATATTCAAATTACCTGTTTATTATTTTTATTTTTATTTTCAGGGGTAAATTAGTAATCACCTCCACGTGCAATATTCGGAACGGGTAAATCTTTCCAGTGTGAAACTTTGGTTCCTGGCATGGCGCGTTGATTAGGTCCTGGATTACCCCAGAGACTAGTTCCATCATCGTAATTTTGAACGCTTCGTCGTTGGGTTGGTGGTGATGGTTCTTCCCATCCACTTGGCTTGCCACCGGGCATCATTTCCTTTTGTGGTGGACCAGACCATTGGTTCATGCTCGACGGATTAATCATTTTTGTTGGTGGACCGGACGGATGCTGATGGCCCATTTGATGATGCGGTGGTCCTGGTGGTTGTCCCCACATTGTATCAGCGCCTGCTCCATTAAGCCGTCCTGAAATACCACGTGGATCACCACGCATATCAGCCATTCTTGGATCACGTGCCATTGGATCAATAACACGTATATGCTCCCTTGGATCAAGAGACATACGATGATCGCGTGGATCACGCATTTCACGTGGATCCACCGATCGAATGTCTCGCGGATCACGTGGATCAATTCTTGGATCGCCCCAATTGGATCCTCCTATTCATAACAAAATAATAATTAATATCTACCATTCAATAATTTTACTGACAAATTGATTTCACATTCGAAAATCGAGTTTTAATGCTCAATAAATGGTGCCATCGACAATTATTAAAACAAAACATGAAGCAAGAGCACATATTTATTAAAGCAAAAAAAAAATGCAAAATCAAATCGTCCAACGTAAAAATACCCCCAGAGTTAAAAATATAAAGCTATGTGAATGCCAGAGTTTCTTCATAATAATATTATTATAACACACAGGAATATAAATAAGGAAAGTAGCATAATGCAGGATAAAACTGCAACTGCATTCCAAACAATTTTTTATAACACACAATTTATATTTATATTAAATCATTTTCTATTGAAAATTAACAATAATAATAATAATAATAATAAAATCAAATGTTGAAAATACCAATCAATTGAAATTTAATATTAAGACAAAAAAAAAAGATTGAAATATTGTCGTTTATCGAAAGATATAAGCACAGGTAAATATTTACATATAAAAGAAAAAAAAATTGTGAAAATTTTTCAGACAAACATTCCTGTTAAACAAGTGGCATCTCCAGCCTTCACATAGCATACCTCCCCACGTACCGGTTTGATTACCGGTAGCACCCGGCCACTGTGGAGTATTTGGTTGACTAGGTGCAGGTGCTCCAGTCCACATGTTTGATGAATCGACAGCTTCGTCATCCTCGCCCCATGTGCCACCAATATTTGACGATGGTGTATGACCCCATGGAGTTTTAGCTTGCGGTTGTGGGGGTGGTTGTCCACCATTGCGCAAATTTACTTCCCATAAATCAGTACCGTTATTTACCGTTGGTTTCCACATTGGCACGCCATCTTTGGTTAAACTTGGCTCCGGAGAAGTTGGCACATCCCAGTTTGTGTCTTGATTTACATGTTGCTGATTTTCAATAAAAAAAAGAAGAAAAAAAAAACAATTAATTGATTATTTTCGTAAAAAATTAATAGTATTTGTATTTCGTTAATACAAATAGTATTTCTCTGTACAAACAGAAAAATGTTTTATTTGAACCAAATATAATTTATTTCAGTTAAATAAAAGTATATTTGTCTCAGAGTTTACTAAACTATTTATTTATTCTAAATAAACATGTTATTTGAACCAAAGAAATTTTTATTTAATCCAATTAAAATTTATTTGGAACAAATAATATTTTAGTAGGCTCTGAGTCAAATTTATCTTTTTTCTGAGTGTAAAATTGTTCTTATGGTTAAAAACTATGTTTATATCTGAATTTGCATTTGCTTCTTTTGCAAAAAAAAAGAAATAATCTTTTAAATTTTCATTTTTAATAAACGAACCAGTATTATTGATACATAATTTGGAAAGGAAAATAAATTAGATTCATAGATGGTGGAAAATAAAATAAGTTTGTCTTTTTCTAAGATTTTTTTTTAAGAAGAAGAAGAAGCTACGTTTCAATGAGTTAGAACGTCATCATTATTATCATCAGGCTAAAATTGAATTATAAGCGTTACATAACAAACATTTTTTTAAACAATTATATTGGCACGTCATGTAGTTAAGAGTATCTTGACAAGACCAATATAACTCTTCAAAACATTTTTATTACGTAACATTTATAATTCAAATTTAGTTTGATGATGATGACGAACCAAGTAATCAAAAGGTCGCTTTTTTTCCATAATAATAATAATAAAAAAAAATTACAAACTTTATTTTCATTTTCTATCTGCCAAGAATCGAATTTGTTTATTTTTAAATTTATTTTTACTAATTTTCATTTAGCAAATTTTCTATTCAACAATTTTCAAATAATCAAATTTCCCCTTAAATAATTTTATAAGTTTCAATTAATTGAATTTGTGTTTGATTAAAATGAGTTGAAATTTAGATAATTTAAAATTTCGATGAATTAAATTTAAAAACGATTAAAATTTGTATTAATAAATTTTTGTTTTGGCCAATAAAAATTAGGATTGATCAAAAGTTGGATCACTTGAAAATTGAATTAAAATTTGAAATAAAATTTGAATAAAATAAAAAATTAAATGGAATGAAATTTGATTCAATTAAAATTTGGATACACTGAATTTTGGATTTATTGAAGTAAGGATTATTTAGAATTAGAATAAATTTAAATTTCCATCAATTACAATATTGTAATCAAGAAATACTTTTCAATTAATTTAAATTAAGATTCATTGAAATTTGAACTATGTAATTTTAAATCGATTGAAAATTTTGATAAATTAAAGCTTGAATCAATATTGAATCAGGGATCACAGTTCCTTTTTTCTTTAAAATACATAAAAAGGTGAATTATTTTCGGAAAATAGGTGGCAAAAAGGTAACAAAAAAATATTAACGTGCAAAGTTTTATCAAATTTGTATCTACATAATTGACATTTTTTATCAATAATTGAAGTTTAAATAGTTCAAAATTTGGATAATTTGATATTTGAATCAAATTTATCTTTAGAATTATAGAACTTTCGCCGATTTTAATTTTCAATTGATTGAATTTGCGTTTGATAAACATTAAAATGAGTTGAAATTTAGATAATTCAAAATTTGGATGAATTGCATTTAAAATCGATTAAAATTTGTATTAATAAATTTGTTCTGACGATCAATAAAAATGAGAATTGATTAAATTCGAATCACTAGAAAATTGAATTAAAATTTGAATAAAATTGAAATACTGACAGATTAAAATTTGGATAGAATTGAAATCTGAAAAATTAATTTTTTTAAAGGATTAAAATTTGAATAAATTATTTAATTTTAAATTAATTGAAGTGAAGATTAATTAGAATAAGAAATAATTTAAATTTCGATCGATTACAATTTTAAGCAAGAATTACTTTAGTTGTTTAGTTACAATTGAAATCAAGGTTTATTTAAAATTGGAAAATAATTTGGACTAAATAAATTTTAAATCGATGAAAATTTTTGATAAATTGAATCTTTTGGATCAATTGAATCATTTATAATAACAAAACAAAATTAATTTAAGATCAGAAACGTTGAAAAAAATTTCTTCTTAAGCTGATAAAATTTTTTTTCAACATTCCTGAACTTTATTATTTATTTACATTGTAAATTGAACTATTTTTGAAATATTGTAAATCGAAAAATTTAGCAAATCATAAAAAAAGGTAAAAAAAATTACCAAAATAGATTTGTGATCCCTGTAATAAATATATTTCATATAGAAAGCAAAAAAATGAAATACTCACGCAGCCCCAGCCATCCTGACTGAAGAGTGCCTCTCTCATGGTGTTGAGTTGTTCCAATTGTTGCTTGGTCGATGGATTGGTTGTTGTTGGCGTGGTTGGAGCAACCGGTCCTTGATTAGAATTACTAATTTGATTATTATTGGCATTGGGCGTGGACGACTGTTGTTGTTGTGGCACATTATTACTATTGTTGTTCTGTGTCGTTTGATTGGGTCCCGGTCCAACTGGATTATTCGGTTTACCTTGTGGCCAAGAGGGATTGTTCTGATTACCACCTTGGACCGTGTTGTTCGATTGCGATGTTGGTGGTCCAGTTTGTGAGTTTGGCGGTGGATTTGCATTGTTCGTTTTATTAACATTTCCTTGATTGTTCTGATTACCAGGTGGGCCTTGATTTTGATTTGGATTACCTGTAATCGATTGTGGCCGATTCACATTATTTCCACCCCAATTATTTGGCGGTCCACTATTACCTGGTGGATTACCAGGTGTACCACCCCAACCCGATTGTGTCGCATTATTATTATTCGGCGTTGTTGCTTGAGACGTTCCCCAATTAGCGGTTCCACTTGTATTCAATGAACTCTCACCACCGCCAATTAAACGGCAAATCGCGGGAATTCCCCATCGTCGTTTATAATCGAGAATTGGTTTTAAAATTTCGTTACATTTACGCAACGGTCGGCTAAATAGAGTATTCAAGGCAACATTCAGTCGTTGACGTACAATTTCACAATTATTTTTGTCGTTTTGGTAAGCTTTTTGATATGCTGGAATGAGGGTGCGAATATAGTTGATCAATTGCGATGATTCGTTACATTTGTCATGTGATTTGATAATAAGATCCGGTGAATAGTCTTTGAGATGTGATAAAAAGTCGGTTTTTGATTCAATTGAAATCAAATTGTCATCGTTGAGTTTATAACTGTCGATCGTGAATATCGATCTTTTGTTGTTATTATTATCATCAACAACATTGTCATCGTCATAATTTTTGTCATCGTCATCGTTCGAGCAATTCTCATTTTGAGAAACAGGTACAGAAACAGCAATTGTTTGGGATGTGACGGTGGCTGATTTTGAGAAACAGGTACAGAAACAGCAATTGTTTGGGA
This sequence comes from Leptopilina clavipes, assembly GCA_001855655.1. Lineage (NCBI taxonomy): Eukaryota > Metazoa > Arthropoda > Insecta > Hymenoptera > Figitidae > Leptopilina > Leptopilina clavipes. Next base: position 29,246 of record JUFY01033338.1, read on the forward strand.
TGTGACGGTGGCTGATTGGCAATTAAGCGTCATCGTAGGCTCGCAGGTAGTCAATGTAGGAATGTTGACGGCCGACATTATTTCCTCTTTGTCATTGTATTTGTCGTGCCGAATGGTACGAGACATATCAGACTTATCGCTAGACTTAGATACAGACTTAACTTTAGAGTTAGATTCACGATCAACCTTAGTAGACACTTGATACTTATCATTCTTAAAGCTAGCGTTTAGAGGCTTGTTAGACTTATCGTTATCCTGAAATGAAAGAGCACCAACAGTAAACATTGTTGCTTCGGTACAGCTAATACCATCATTTTGAGACCCTAATGTCCTAACATTAGTAGTCATTATACAACTAGTCTTGTAGCACACAGCGACGTTAACAATGTCTTGGATAACATCTGGATTATTGTTTCTAATATTCATTTCTTCACCGATAAACCTAACGCTATTGTTATCATCATCATCATTATTATTACAATAATTATTACCAACGTCGTTATCATAACGCTTAGATTCTATCAATAATGGAACACATATGCGTTGCGTCAGCTCGGTCACGGTGACGTGCCCTAGTGGAGAAGTAGATGATTCTCGGACTCGTGTGAGACTCTCTAGGAAAGATTGCAGAGCGTGGTCGGTGATTTCGTTTTTGGAAACGATAAGCGTAATGGAAGAACTGGCGGAATGCGCCGCGAAATTCTGAGCGTAAGCGGGGAACAATCTTGTCACGAGAGTAGTGCTTTCATTCGAACAATATTGCAATTCAAAGACACTTCCTGCCGAAGTGTTATTTCTTGTTGTTGTTGTTGGTTGACTGCTCGTATCAACGAGATATCGTTGGATGTGCGCGAGATCGCTAATCAGAGAGCGGTTACCGTTTAGTGATTTCGTGCTTTCCAATCCGTCAATAATATAAGAAGAAGTATAATCTTCGGCAAGGCTCTTGTTGTTCTTGTCGAGGAGAAGAAGATAATAATCACCGTAACTGGTTGAGCTGAGCAATATCACAGACTTGGAGTTATTATTACTTACGAAACTAAGATTAGCCTTAAGGTTATTGTTGTCGCCTGTGCAAAGGCGGGACCCTAGTAAGGAGTAATTGTCGACAGAGTCAGCGAGATGCGGCAGCCGCTGGGGGTAATCAGACTTGGGTATCCTAACTAGGCTAGGTACCCCAGCGGGATAGCGCGCATCACCCCTCCTAACATTTAGATATAGACTTATCTTTAGTACCCTAATGCTTAGATCTCTAAAGCTATCCTTATTATCACTTAACGGCTTACAAGTAGACTTAGAGTTATCGGCAGAGCTGCCCAGCTGACCAAGCAAGCTCAGTGTGTTTTGCTTTCTGTGATGATTATGTTCTGCATTGTTGTTGTGGTTATTTACTTTATTATTATTATCATAGGTTAGAAGGTGATTTGTTGGGTTTTTTGTGGTTGCTGGCGCCACTGACTGGCGGGCCTCGCCGATGCTGGCTGAGCTGAACTCACCTGCAATTTCAAAGCAAAAAAAAAATCAACATTCCATTATCACTTAACCATTTGCATGATCCAAAAGTTGTGAACGTTCAAATGAACGAAATTTTTTTTTCTATAAATATTTCCAAGAATTTCCAAATGCAATAAAAGGCAATAATGTAATTTAAAAATTTTGAAACTTTGTAATTTGTTTTTGAATAGATTTTGAAAAATTATAATAATAAAAATTGATCTTGAAGAAGAAATAAATAAATTTCGTTCATTTGAACGTTCGGAACTTTAGGAACATCCATTTGCCAATACACTGGAAACTCTGAATCTCCTTTCTCGATATCAACTTCACAAGTTAAAAATTCCAAGGTTCCAGTGTAGTTTCAAAATTCTTTTTTTCAACCCAAATTGCTTATTTATGTGATGCTAAAATTCGGTTATTGCTCCTACAGCTCATTTAATTTGCAAATTTGCTACTCTACGCAAATAAGTTCGTCCTGATTGCGAAACATAACATATGAAAGAATGTGGTAACTAATTGTCGACCGAGTACCCAGTAGGTAAACGTTCTAATCATAAATTTAATCAAGTCACATTGTCTCACAATAGATATTTCGAATTTAAAATCTACAAAAGCAAAATAAGAAGACCAAGGGAAAACAAATATGAAAAACATTTTTAAATCCTCTGTCTACTCTATTTTTCTCCCACTCCAGCGTCATGGAACCTAATTTCCAGTCCTCGAGAACAAGAAAAGTTGAAAAAGTCGTATTTTATTAAAATAACTCGCAAAAATTTGCATTTTTTAAAAAAGAAGAGTCAGAAAAAGGCGAAAAAATCATATTTTATCAAAATTAAGTCGCAAAAAGTTGCACTTTCTGAAAAAAGTCTGAAAAGTAGTATTTTTTATCAAAATAAGTCGATAAAAGTTGCATTTTTTGAAGAAAAGTCGAAAAAAGGCGAAAAAAAATCAGATTTTATCAAAGTCAAGTCGAAAAAAGTTGCGATTTTTACAAAAAGTCGGAAAAGTCGTATTTTATTAAAATAAGTCGATTAAAGTTGTATTTTTTTGGAAAAAAGTCGTACAATTCGAGGCCTACGAGTAGGCAGAGGGTTGAAAAAAAATCAAAAGCTCAATACAAAATAAAATAAACAGTAGATACAAAATTCAAAATAAATTTCAACGTTAAAGTGCATCAACAAACTACATTTTCTAACGACAGAGAAGCTGAACTTGTAAAATTCTCTTCAGCTTCTGTATTTAATTAGGTCATCTCAATTTGCTTTAATTCTAGAGTCACTTTAGCTGGCCATTAACGACCTTGAAAATAAGAGTAGAATATAAAATGAAAATTAAGGTAGAGAAAAAAAATTGTGTAAAAAAGAAATAAAAAAAAAAACTCACCAGAATGGCGTGACAGGACGGTTAAGAAGTCATTGGCGGCGGTAGCTTCGGGGTGGCTGGTAGGTGCTGCCATCATGCTGCTGTTTATGGATTTGATATCACAGTACCTAGCGTGCTCTGGTCCGTTCCCCTCCCCCACCCCACTCAGACTGCTTCCCTCTAATACTACTACATCTCCCTAAAATTGTTTCATAAATAAATTACCGAATCGTTGAAAGGAAAAAGAATTTTAAATCATCAAAATCGACCAAAAACCAATCATGAAAAATTATTTTAAAAAAATGAGAATTCATAAGAGTAAACATAATTGCCTCTAGTTGCATAATATGGCCAGAAAACAAGTTAAAGAATATATATCAACAAGTAAATCAGACTGTAGATTATTTCATTGTACGTATATATATAAAGTTTTATCAAAGAATAATAAGAGTAGTCTTGTTTACCTTGGAATTTTGTACGAAGGCATTTGTTTCGGTAGAAATCTCATGTGAACTAGAATTGTGTGGAAACATTGGGCTCAGTTCTTCTTTGGCAGGCAATGCATAGAAACCAAGATCTATGAAAGAAAAAACAATTTTTAACTACATTTATAATATACTATTTTGGTATTCTTTACTATTTTAGTGAAATCTTTCACTGTTCAAGGCAAATATTTTTAACGTTGTTGAAGTTCACAACGTTTATTATCAACGATTCAGAAAAATAAATATTTTCCCAAGCGGAAAATCATATTTTATGCCTAAAAATTTTTATTTCTTAAATTGTCTATAAAAAAAAAAATTCAAAAACTTTTTTGTAGCGAAAAATTAAAAAATAATTATAATTGAAGAATATTTATTTTTAAATCGTTGATCATAAACGTTGGAGACTTCAGCTTGGTTATTTTTTTCTTTTAATAATCCAAATATATATATTTTTTTTTATTACTTCTTTGGATTCGAATTTGACGAATTTTAGTCTCATAAATTAAGGAAGAATATTTACCTCGTAGACTATCACTATCAGTGCGCTCCTAGCTCCATGCCAGTAGAGATCTGCAATGATAAAAATGAATTTTAAATCCATAACAAAGAAGTTCAAATTTAATATATATGGATATAATGTTTAAAAATGAAAACTACATAATCTAATCAAAAACCGCTTCCGTAACAATGATTCAATTATGTATATAAATGAAGGAATTTTTACGACAAAACTTATTGTTAATTCTAATAATTCATATGACGATGGTAAAGGGGGTAATTTAAGCTACTCAAAGTTACATTGTTATTTAAATGAAGGCAACAATAAAGTGATTCAAGGAAGTCCAGCCATATTAAGTCATTAACATTCGCCGATATTCCATATTTAGTCGTCAGGTTTTTTTTCTCTCTCTGTACATATTATTATTAACATCATCACCTTTTACGCTTTTAGAGTATATATTTAAAAATTTTAAAGCAGCAAAGGAAAAAAAAATTGTTATAACTCTTCTGTTCATCCACGTTCGTTGTACTTTAATATTTACGTAACTATAAATAGTGGATGACAAAGAATGTGGAAGTAGGAGACAACAAAAATATAAATCTTAATTTTGTATATCTTGAATTAGCTTTTGGAATTTGCAAAAGACAAAAAAATGTATTTAACTGTTTTTTCTAATTTAAATTACAAAAGAAAAAATGTTTCCTAATAGTAATTTTTTCTCTTTCTTTAGCAAAAGTATTTTTTTTCAAATCCTACAAAACAAACAAGATTTGTAGAGAATTACAAGGTTTCCTTAGATCCACATAAAATTGTCAATTTATTCGCATCCAAAATAAATATAAGCGCGTCTAACTTTCTATAGAGACTGGAAACTAAATAAAGATCGAGAAATATAGAAAATGCAATATGCGATTTGATATCCTATGAAGTGTTTAAATTTCTAATTTTTATTAAGAATGGCATAACGATTTTGATAATGGAGAGAAAATAATTTTCCAAGTATTATGAAAACAGATTTTCAAATTTTATTAACGAATGGTTACAAATTGTAACCATGATTGAATCAAAGGAAATCCTTTGATTCTTTTTAAATAAATCACTAATTAACTCATTAACGGATTTTGCGAGAAGAGAAAAATGGCTTAAAAAATCACCCTTCATTATTCGGACAAGGTCAGATTAAATCCAGCGTTGCCAAACACAATAATTTTTAATTTAGGTTACAAACTGGATTAATTAATAAATTTTTAAATTATAAATTAACTAGAAACCTTTTTGTATCTTAATAAAATTTTGGTAATTCAAAAATGGAAGCTAACGCAAAGTGATACTTTCTTCAGTTTTTTTTTCTTAATTTAATGATTAAATTTCATATCTAATCAACACCTATTTGAGATTATGGTATTTGCGAAACTTATCCAAGTTACTAAAAAAATTAATATTTTATTACTTTATACTATTCTTTCCGGAATGTATATTTATTTAAAGATATGAAACTCAGCACTTCAATTACTAATATAATGTAGCTTTTGCAATTATTTCGCCGTTCAATGTGATTACAAACACATGAAAATGCAACTTTCTTAACGTTTCAACATGAAAGTAATTTTGTTAAATTGAAAATACAAATAAAAATAATATTCTAGATTGTAAATAAATAAATCAATACAAATGTCAATGGAAATTATCGTTATAATTGAAATAAATCGTTTATATTATAGTTAATAATATTATAATCATAAATTTAAATATTTTAATAGATAAAAACTCTCCTAATAGTGAAAGTAAATATAACTTTTATAAAAAGAATTTAAAAGTACTTTAAGAAAGAAAAACTTTTCCTTGTAAACCTGAACATTTTTTTTTTTCTCAAAATATCAATATTTCAAATATGTGCATATATGCAATGAAGGACGATATCACAAACTTATTATTATTTCACAAGAGTCTATAACTATCTAAACTCCATATTATAATCGATTAAGTTCACTTTTAATGCTGCAACATTAAAACTAACATCATAACAAACTTTTGACCTATTATGATTTGCATTTACTCAAAACGTACAAATATGCACTTGAATAATAATCACTATAAAAAAAGAGCTTGAAAGTGTTTCATTAAAACCATTTTTTTTATAACAACAAAAAATTGATGCATAAACAAACAACTTGACACGTCGAAACAAATTTAATCTAACTTTCGTTCATGTAGATAATTCCTTTTTTAAATTGTACCACAGGTATTGCGGAGTAAGTAAAATAACCTGCACAGCAATACTTAACCGGAAGTGATCATTATTAGAGCAGAAAGCCTAGGCACTGACTTCAAGAAACGTAACGCGGAAATTTTGTAACTCCAAACGGTACTTGCTCCGAAATGACTCGGGGAAAAAACATTTTTCCACTTTGCACTTCGAGAGAGAGAGAGAGAGAGAGAGATGGGGGGAGAGCAGGAGACACCTCGCGAAACGTAATAGATGTTACAGAGAGGGGATGAATTTTAATCCCCCAAAAAAATAATAGGAAAAAGGGGAAAAAAATCTCCAAAGTCCCAAGTACATACACCACTCGTTGGTATAAATTGTGTGTGCTATTTCGACAGCGAAAACACGAATTCCTTGCGAAGTGGCGCTCCCCTTCACCCTCGACGTTCCGAAAGGTCAGCCAACAATTCTGAGGCGCGAAAAACACGAGGAAAGGACGGTATTACCCTCTTGTCGTGTTTCGACTTTTTTTTCTCCTCTCTTACACACTCACTCACCATCTCGTTCTCTCTTTCACGAAAGCTACACAAACATAGCCGATGCGACGCTCGGTTAAGTAGCCTACAACTTTCCAAAAACTAAAACCACGTCAAATGAGAAATATATTTCCGAATGAAAGAGAACCGCGCCCTCCTCTAACCCTTCTCAATACTCCCATGTTATTCTTTGGCATATTAATCGTCATTGTCGACACTTATGGGCACAAAAAGGTTAGATAACGAGCTCTGGAAAAATCAAGTAACACTACCGTCGGATCTCAACACAGAGCACTCCTATACCTCTCTCGGGACACCCACATACTACACGGTGTGAAGTATTGTCGACATAAAACGTTTACACGAATAATTAATATCCACTTTTCCATACGATGAGGAGAAACATAATTCCTAGGAGGGGTTTTATATTGAAAAAAAAATAATCACAACTTACGCTTCGTGCCCGAAGAACAGTCTAACGCACGGAGCTATTTTGTTAGCGCTGAAACAGCAACGCGTACTCGCGCTATTGTAGCTATTCTGGCGAGCAATCCGCCTCCCCTTTCGCACGGGAATGAGCGACGATGCACGAGTGTCCAGGGCTGCATCAGCACAATGCAGGGCCCCTCGACAATTTCTATTTTTTTAAATTCCTCAACAATTCCACTTGAACTTTAAATCAATTTGAAATTAATTAAAGTCGATAATAACTGGACTCTGATCATTCCATTCAATATTAATATAATAATAATAATAATAATACTAATAATAATAATAATAATATTACTAATAATAATAATAATAATAATAAATACCAATTAAAATCATTCAAGTAGTTCTTTTTTCAAAAAAATCAAATTTAATTAATTAAATTATTCAAAAAAAATTCAATTTAAGTAATTTCTGTCAATTTAACAGAAAATGACAATTTTAAAATTAATTTAACATTAATTATTTTCGTAAACGAATAATTGTATTCATTTCAGGCTAAAAAATGTAGGACCGCCATTTTGAATCCGTCATTTAAAATTTTTTAAATCTGTGTTCATACACTGAAAAAAAAATTTATTTCATTCAAATAATCGGTTACTTGTCTATTATCAAATAAATATTTATTTCAATCAAATAATTATTAATTGAGTCAATTAAATGGTATTTGATTCAAATACAGAAATTATTGGTTCACTGTAAATTTAAAAGTATCAAATTGATACCAAAAGTATCAAATTGATACCAAAAGTATCAAATTGATACCAAAAGTATCAAATTGATCCAAAAATTTGGAATCAATTTGATATTTTTAAGTTTACAGTGTTGAAAAATTAATATTATTTATTATTATTTATTATCTTTTATTATTATAAGGTATTTATTATTATTTATTATCTTCTATTATTATTATTTATTATTATTATTTATTATCTTTTATTATTATTGTTTATTATTTATTATCATTATTATTATTATTATTATTATTATTATTATTATTCAAAAATTACAATATTCAAAAAAAGATTAATTGATTCAACTAGATATTTATTTGATAATAGACAAGTAACCGATTATTTGAATCAAATAAATTTTTTTTTCTTCAGTGTACTTAAAATTTTTATTCACAAAATGAAAAATTGCATCAAAAATTCAAAATGTAAAGAATTTTGCTATTTGAGAATATCTTTTCTCGTGGTAATTGTTTAATTTAAAAATATATTTATACTCAAATCAAAAAAACAAATTATCAATAAAATTAGGAAATGTTTTTAAAATTTACATTACAATTTTTTAAATAAAAGTAATTTCGTCAATTTCGATTTGTATATATTTTTTTTTTATTGTAATAAATCTTTTTAAACAAATATATATATATATTTAAATCAAACACAAGTATTTCAACAAATAAATGTAATTTACATAAATAAAATAAAATATTTATGCAAACATTATTTTTACAACTTTTTTTTTTTCTTTTTGAAGAGAAAAAGAAAATTATACACCTTAACAACATTATAGAAATTCCAAGAAAAATAAATTGAAAACTGAATGAGAGAATAGTTGCAGAAATAATTGTAGAGTAAACATATTTTAAAATGTTTTGTTTTGGCCATTGTTTGTTAGGCCACATGCAACGTTAAGTCTCTGCAATTTCTCAAGTCACCCAAGCTAGAAGAATAACCCAAAGGCGATGGTGAAAGTCAAGAGTTACAGTTATTAAAAAAAAAAGAATACGAAGCTCTTGTCTATTTTAAAAAATTCGATGCCAATGCCCCTTGTTATACTTATTGTAATGTATACGTTATAAAACAATTAAAAGATTGTTCCACGCAAACATTATTATTTCATTCTACTAATTTCAATGAATCATACATTCAAACATCATATTACGCACGATTATATCCTTGAAAGTTCTCTCAACATTCAATTTATATCTGAATGAAATATTTTCAATTTTTTGTTTTGTTTTGGAACTCGGGTGCGGTATAAATTGATCTTGCTGTATTGTTAATAACTTTGTAAAAAGATTGTCTCAATGAATAAAATGCAATCATTTAGTTTAGAATATTATGTCTTCTCGGCACTGAAAATATGACAACAAAACTGTGAGCCAACTTTTAACCGGAACTATTTTTGCGTAATATGAATCTATTGAACGAGTTCCAAAAATCGGACATCTTTAGATGATCGACAAAATGTTTTGTGGTATATAATTTAGTCTTTACTTTTTATCCATACAAAAAATTACTATTCTGAAGGAAAAAAGAGTTTGTTGCTCATGTTATTTGCAATAACTATAACCATTATTTGAAAACAGTTATAAACTCTGTTACAACACCCACTCTATTTTGTATGTTGTCAATTCAGGCAAGTGTTTTAAAATAGGGCGCTATCACTTATGTGATAAAAGAAGCGATAGTTGCTTAGTAAAGTTGCTCCTAAAGGTTATTCCACGAAGGCTTACATGCACTCTTTTCCCCTAATCTTAACTAAAAATCTCCTAATACAACAAACACTTATCACATTACCTAAATAAACTAGTTGCTAATATACTCTAAGATCATGTAAGCAAATTTTCTTTTCTCAAATCGTTTACACATTTTTACAGAAAACCTAAAGGGATCAAAAAGTTACAAAATACCTCTTTTTGGATCAATTTGTAAAATGATTCAAGAAAGCAGTATGTTGCAACTTTTATAGGTTTTTTGCAAACGTTGCAACGTTTTGATCCCTTTAGGTTTTCTGTGCTTAGTGCCGATTCAAACTAATGGAATCGAGGACAAAATATGGATCTTTTTCATATATGACAATATAGAGAAATTCAGTGGTTGATTTTTAAACATCAAGTCGTAAATCAAACTATTAGTTACTATGTGAAGTAAGAGAAGAATCTTTGTTTTCACTTGGCGGACAACAAGTTAATTTATTGCCAAGGAATTTCAAAATTGTCGAGAAACTACTTTCATAGTGGTGATGGTTTTCAAACAAAACGGTATTATTAGCCTATATATAATTACAAACTCAAATATAAGAAAATCTGTGTTTTCACTTGGACAACATGATAATTTATTGTCAAGATCATTTTCGGTTTAACCCCCTTGGAGTGATAACGAGCTTTATCGACATAAATACCGTCATTACTAGACGAGTGATAGTGTGAGAACCTCATTATAAAAGCTTTAGGGTATACACTCGAGTTAGAACAATGGCAAAAGGTTAAAAATATATGCGCTAAAAGCCTCGAAAAGGATGAGAAGATAATGCATCTTAATAGGGATAATTCTCTATCCTCTTAAACCTTGTCCTGTACAAACATATATTTCATTTTGTCGACAAACATTCCCTTTTGAGAAGTATTTCAAGATTAATTTCTATACGACTCTTGCTCTTTTTGAGCATAATATCTGTTTGTTCGAACCATCATTGGATACACAGAAAACCTAAAAGGATCGAAACGTTGCAAAATGACACTGCTTTCTTGGATCATTCATCTACAAATTGATCCAAAAAGCTGTATCATCATTTTGCAAGGTTTTTGGATCAGTTTGTAGCACACTATCACTCGTCTAGTAATGACGGTATTTATGTCTTTCATCCAAGAAAGCAGTATCATTTTGCAACGTTTTGATCCCTTTAGGTTTTCTTTCACTTGTTATATTCACAGAAAAACCTAAAGGGATCAAAACGTTGCAAAATGATACTGCTTTCTTGGATAATTCTACAAACTGATCCAAAAACCTTGCAAAATGATGATACCGCGCTTTTTGGATCAATGTAGATGAATGATCCAAGAAAGCAGTGTCATTTTGCAACGTTTTGATCCCTTTAGGTTTTCTGTGTTGTACAATTGATACTTACGAAATTATGAGAAATTATTGGATGATTTTCAATTTCCTAAAAGTGTCATAAGCAGTTCATTGACATTAGATGTATTCATTTTTGGACAAACAAGTAAAACAAGTAAAAACTGATCTAATCTCCCCAGTCGGTGATCATTAGTCACTTGGACAAAAAAAAAACTGCGAACAGAAACTATCACATTTTTTGATAATTGAAAATATGTCTCCTGGCTTTCTATTTTTCAACCTCCCTCTCTTGAGAGTGTGTATAATCTACCTCCGTTCCTGGAGAGGAGGCTACATTCACGTTCGTGCGTACTTTCGATCCTCATTCATCTACGTTTTACGTTCCATGCTATATACTAAATCGACATCTCTTTGATGCTGAAGTCGACTCCTCTTCTCTGGTTTTGCTCTCCTTTTTATTCAAGACTCCAACCCCTCAAGGCTAGCCTCAAGGTGTTCTCTCTCGCCCAAAAGATTTGTCGAGGGAAACTCTGATGTAGAATAAAAGAACTCTGTCCCCTCAAAAAGCAGAAGAAGAAAAAGAGAAAAATCGATTCTTCCGTACCAAGAACCATAATCGTTTGAAAATTCCCGCCAACCCCAAGTTTCTCGAGAATAACATTGGGGTAGTATTTTGAATCCTGTAAGGAAGGAAGAGGTATCGAGAATTATTGATCTGTCGAGAGTATATACGTATACACGTGTACACACATATATATATAGGTGCCATAGCAGGCAGAACTAGTCGGTGAGCGCTGTTCCCTCTGGCGCGCGTCTGCCCTTCTACCTCGATGCTTCCGTACTCCCCTTACCACCCTTCTGATACCATTACCAAACAGTGTACTCTCTTACACCAACTGAATTCACAATAACTCCATCTCTCGTCTATAAAGTGTCTCTTTCCCTTTCCTGTCTTCTATTCCTTTCTCTTTTCAACCAAATATTTTCCTTCTCCCTTCAGTTGGCTTCAGCATATCTCTCTCTTCCTTTGGTTAGTTTTCTAGCTCGCCATCTCCCTTCCACCTGCTCTCTCTTTCGCAGATCTCTACTCTACCTTCTATAATACCCACTACTCTCTCCCACCACGTTCACCAGTTGTCCATGTCATCGGAGCATTTATCTTTCTCGAAAGTGCAGCTTCCATCTCTGTTTAGACCCGCGAGCTACTCCACTGTGAATTAGCTTTAGCGTCAGAGTGCTCCAAAACGAGCTTCATAACATTACCTCATATCCAGCGTCAGGGATATTTTCAAAAAAAGCCAGCAGAAGAGAATATTGTCGCGAGGCATTTATCTCTCTCGCAGATTCCGATTTCAACGGACCAAAATTGGCAACTCTGTCAGATTCTCTGCATACGATATCTCTCTTGCCTTTCGTTTTTTCCCCTCTTTTCTATTTCATTTCTTTGAATGTAAATTGCTCTTACGGAAGAGAGAGAGAGAGAGATATGAACATCTCAGGCACATCTCAGACTAGAGCCGAATCAAAGAAACTGAATCAGATCCCTTGAAACTTTATTTCAGTAGGGCAGGATTGCTTACTCCTTCAAAGTATATGTTATTCAAAGTCCTTCAGGTTTCAAATTCCAATTTTGTCCCATTATCAGAGAATCAAGGACAAAAGCAAAAATTTCTAAATTCAAGAGTCTTAGTTTGCTTTTAGGAGAAAAATTTCATTCCTAAGATACGACCAAAGAAGATGAGAAAATTTGGGAATAAAGTTTCCGTACAATCCAAGTTTGAAGTTGCAGACAATATTCTTCCTGGGGCAAGAAAAAAATGATCAGAAAACTTCCATTTTCTTTGCAACAGAATCTACCCTAATGTCCTTTTTGTGTTCAAATTTCAAAATCTCTAACCAGGACCAAAGTTATACATTTAGTTCATATTCTAAGTTCGAACTGCTGAATGCCTACTTCAATCCTTTCAAAGCTTTCGCAAACTAGGACTTCCAGTTTCAAAATAAGGTCAAAATTTCAACTCGCAGGTAATATAGTCATCACGACTATAATTAGATATACTGCGAAATAGATGAGAAAATATAATAATACACGATAAAATGTGAATATACAACAGACTATGACAGCTATACAATTAAAGTACATTTTCAATTTTCGAAACAATATTTTTCTTTCACTTCTTATATTCACAGAAAAACCTAAAGAGATCAAAACGTTGCAAAATGATACCGCTTTTTGAATTTGTAGAATGATTCAACAAGAAAGCAGTATCATTTTGCAACGTTCTGATCCCTTTAGGTTTTCTGCGTTAGTTTTTTAAACAATCACGTTTATACATATATTATATATTATTTCATATGGAAAAGATTCTCACACGACATTGTAATGAAAAGTTGCTGACCAACTTTTTATGAGTCCTTATAGTTTAGGTCAGTTGAGGTCTATCTATTGAGGTGGAGCAACCTTGAGTCTAGTCATAAAAACCACAGCCACTTCGTAAAGAAAAATGTACTATCTATGAATATCTATATGTAAAGTATAGTTCTATAACCTTGTCAATGTTCATAATTGACTAAAGTATAGTTAATAGCATTGAATGCAAATTGCGCGACTTGAATGAAGTGAACTAGTAACAAAAATAATGATGATGATGATGATGAAGATGAAATAATGCAGACGTTAATAAATCGGTTTTAAAAACATTTCCTCAGATACAATCAGTTTGTACAACATCAAGTATATATAATCTAGACTTTAAATTGCAAAACATTTTCTACGGGACTTTCAGAATACCGGAAATACATTTTCCGGTATTCTACTTCCTATACCGATCTACAGCTATTTGTATATAAAAATTGATTAGAAATTTATTCCAAACAGAACATTTGCCACAAACTTATTTCTATGCCACTGTAAACTTAAAATTATCAAATTGATACCAAAAGTATCAAATTGATTCCAAACGTATCAAATTGATTCCAAAAGTACCAAATTGATTCCAAAAGTACCAAATTGATTCCAAAAGTATCAAATTGATT
>JUFY01033341.1:7738-18759 GCA_001855655.1 Leptopilina clavipes
ACAACTCAATAATTTATTTAACAAATTTAAATTTTATTAACATTTTGTAAAAATTTATTATTCCAATATTTTTTCAAATTTAATTGTCTTTATAATTATTATGAATAAATAATTACAGATATTTTTGCTGGAAAAATATTTGGGAGGATAAAAATGTGTAAATTAAAATTGTTATTAAAAATTATTCAAAACAATTGTAAATAAATCAAAATATCTTCAATAGAAATTTTGACAATTTTTTTAAAATTTGTCAAAATTTTTATTTTTTAACGTTTTCATAAACAAGTGTGACGCTCCACGGTGAAAGGGACCTAACGTGTCAACGAATGATAGGTTATGTTTAGGAAAGTTTTTGCTTGATCAAAGATTCATTTTTAATTATTTGATATCAAAAACTATTTTTATTAACTATTTTATATACTAAATAATTAATAAAAATAGTTTTTGACATCAAATGATTAAAAATGAATCTTTAATCAAGCAAAAACTTTCCTAAACATAACCTATCATTCGTTGACACTATTATATAGTGAAAGAGGATATTACACTTGTCTTTTTTAGTGAGAAAGGAATTTCTTACTAAAGTATTGTGTTATGCCTGTCTATAGGCAACCTGATCTGCTGTGTCCTGCGTCCAAGTTCTCCTTCCTGTCAGTTTTCGCTGACTTTGTTTAGGGCGGAGAATATTGACGCTCGTAGAAACGTCAAATCAGGAAAAACCAACGTTTTTCTGATTCCTTATTAAATTCTGCACGGATTCTCAACGCCCTTTTTTTAATAAAGTGTCTTAATTTTCTTTTAAAAGTGTTCAAAGTGAAAAATTACAGGAAAGGAGGGGAAATGGCATGAGAACCGCTGCCATGTTTCGCCGTGCAGCGTCCTTAATGAGAGTACACCGCAGTTAAACATATATTTCAAAGAAGTGCGAGTTACAAACCACTCGAGTTGCGACTGCGCAACCAATAGTGGTTTTCTATCACTGATTTATCTTTTAATTAATGAGATTTTGTCTACCCTTGTCTCACCATAAAAAGAGCAATTCGAAAATCTTTTCCCAAGAAAAACCGATGTTAATTAAATTCGATTTAGAGATACTTTTTAAAACTATATAGATTAAAATAAATTTTTTTTTAAAATTATTCTGTTGAATAAACTCTGGTTTAATAAGTTATTTATTTGTAAAAAATTATCACTAATGAGTTTGTAATCTTAACGAAAAAATTGTTTTAATCATAAAATTATTAAAATTACTAAATGATAAATAAATGATTATCCCCGGAAGAATATTATTTTTGTTCTCTAGTCTTTTTTTTAGAACACTCAAATAGGCTCATAAAAAGTTACAATTTACAGAAAATTAATAATTGATAAATTATAAGCAAGGCCATCAGATTAATTACCATCAATTAAATCAATCATTCGAGAGAAATTATTTATGAACAAACGTTGTCACCAGACTAAATGATCATCATCAATTGATATTTATTTTATTAAGACAAAACAAAATTTTAATTAAACAATAAAGTAAAAAGGGAAATTCAAAATAACAAATTAAACAAGGTACAAATTAATCTTACGGAAATGTCCGTGGTTAGGTACAATTCCACTGTTTGGAAATTAGCAGAGGGAGCGGCTCGATAATTATATTATTCGGAAAGATTATTTAAATGAAAAAAAAGCAGAATAATAGAATTTTTTTAATTTAAGATCGAATATTACAATTTCTTTTGTCTTGTGTTTAACAATCATGATACTTATATTCATAAACTGAGTACGAGTTTTAAGGTTAATAAGAAAAGAAAATTAACTTATTTTTCGAAAGAATAAGAATTTTATCATAATTCGAGATCAGGCCGTTTGAAATAAGACATGAAAGAAAATGAAAATAGAAAAGAAACACACACTTTAAAAAGAATCAAAAGGGCAAATGATATCTCAAAGGAAAATTAATTTTTAATATGTTGAGTAATTTAAATTTAATTCAATTTTGAAATCATAAGGAAATCAACGTTTTTAGATATCTTACGTAAAAAAAGATAATTTTATATCCAGCAGAAAATCTCGATTACACTATCGAATGTAGTTCTACGCTTCAATTGGGATTTTAAATTAAAATATTTTTAATTCCGTTCACAATAATTGCTTACACGATTATTTAAAAATAATAATTTTTCTTTCATGTAAAAAATTACGTTACTTAATTTGATTGACGGCAGTACATCAATTTTTAAGGTAATGTCACTCGATTAACATTAATTCTTCGCATATTTCTTTTTGCGAAAAATACGATTCTCTCGATTATAATACATGTATTTTAATTTTACGCTTAAAAATATATTCTCGACAAGCTACTTAACACATTGTTCGCGAATAACGCGACAAAAAGGACATGGAAAAATTGCAAATTTTGACCAGGGGGCGATTATGTAATTTCTCTTCACTTTCAATTTACTTTAACTTTCACCAAAATTAAAATTTTTCACTAAACACATGATTTCACTCTCATTTCACTTACACTTTCATCAAAATTAAACTTTTTTACTAAACATATGGTTTCACTTTCATTTCACTTTCACTTTCACAAAAATTAAAATTTTTAACCAAATACATTGTTTCATTTTCATTTCACATTCACCAAAAGTAAAATCTTGCACCAAACACATGGATTTATTTTTATTTCACTTTCACCAAAATAAAAATTTATCATTTTAATCATGTTTTTAATTCCAATTTTAATTTTGGTGAATGTGAAATGAAAATAAAACCATGTGTTTAGTTAAAAAATTTCAATTTTTGTGAAAGTGAAAGTGGAATGAGAGTGAATCCATGTGTTTAGTGAAAGATTTTAATTTTAATTTGGTGAAAGTGAAAGTGAAAATGAAATAAGAGTAAAACCATGTGTTTTGTAAAAAAATCTTATTTTGGTGAAAGTGAAACCATTTTTTTGGGAAAAATTTTAATTTTGGTGAAAGTGAAAGTGAAAGTAAAATGAGAGTAAATCCATATGTTTAGTGAAAGATTTTAATTTTGATTTGGTGAAAGTGAAAGTGAAATGATATTGAATCCATGTGTTTAGTAAAAGAATTTATTTTTAATTTGGTGAAAGTGAAAGTGAAAATGAAATAAGAGTAAAACCATGTGTTTTGTAAAAAAATCTTATTTTGGTGAAAGTGAAAATGAAAGTGAAATGAAGTGAAATTACATAATCGACTTCCTGTTTTTATTGTCTTTGAACTTCTTTAGAAACATTGTGGAAAATAATGTAATTACATATTAGGTTTATCAGGAGTGGTAATTGAATTATTGACCTACTGTTAAAACTGAAGGTGCACTAAATGCAAGTTTGTAATTCGGTTAGTTGATCATTTATCATTTTAAGTGTTCTGTTTGTCATTGATAGAGTTGAGTAACCTTAGTCAAGTTTAGTGTGAATTATTTCAAGTGTAACAATTTTGACTGAATTACTTTTATAATATCCACTTACATAGTGCAATCTTCATATTATATTAATATTGCAATAAATATAAAGCAAAATTAATGTCTCAAATCTTTGTTAAAATATAATTATTCCAAAGGATATAAATTTTTCCTTTTTTTTATTTTCGTTCCTTTTACAGCAAAATAAATTAATTATTTAATTGTAATTAATTACAATCGTTCGTTACAAGAGAATTCCGTTTTTTTATTTTTAACCGGACAGAAAAGCGTTTTCTGTTAGCGTTATCATTTATGATTTAATAGAAAAAAATGGAGTTGTTTATTATTTTTCTCCCTGGAGATTCGTTGACAACATGAAAACATTGAATATAAAATTCATATTGTAATTCGCGACAATAAATCGTATTTTTGATTGTTCGATATGGAAATATAAAAGTTTTCTTCTTGTGTTTCCTCGACGCGGTGATTGGTCGAACGAAACGTAGCAAAATTCAATAATATCCTATAGAAATCAATCTCGACAATTCTGATATCAATTCTTGAAATAAAAATTAAATTCCGTTATTTTCTTCGCAATAAATGATAAAATTCCGCAATGGAATTAGACGTCAGATGGTAAATCATCATAATACTCCTTCCAATATAACTTCTTGTTTATAACCTTGGGGATTAGTGATGTAATTCCAAAGGGAAAGATGACACTCAAGGGTAAAGCTGGTCATCGGAAAAATCCTTCAATCGCAAACTGATATAATTCCAGATTATAAAAAGAATAATAGGGGCTTTATCCACACGCAGAAATAGAAGATCTGATCAACGGCTCAAATATATATATATATGTTAAAACCTTTCTAGAGTTGATAAATCTTGAATATTTTCACCAGGAAACTAAGTCTTGTTCATTTCCGAGTTATACGTTTTGAAGCTTGAAAATAAATGGCATTTCAGGAAATTCCAAGACTCAAGGGTACATCAAAAGAAATTTATAATACAGGAATTCAAAGTTATGTTGGATATTGATTTTAATAATAATTCGCAGGAACTTTCAATTGATTTCAATTCAATTGATTTCGAGTTTATCAAGTTTTTTTGTATTCTTTGCAGAAATAATATGAAGACTATAATAATTTACTAACGTTTTACGAAAGTGAATAAAAAAATTTTGTAAGTTGTAAAATCTTGAGTTTTACAACGTCACAAAGTATAACTGTTTTTTCATTTTGTTTAATTTTAAAACTTTTTTTAATTCATTCACATTTTATTTTATCTTCAGTTATAATTTTAATGAAGACATAAAAAAATATACATAAACACTAAAAATATGGTGTATTACTCCGGTTAACGGTTGTTTTCAAGTAATATTAAACAATTATTAAGTGTCGTCCCAGTGCATTCGACAAAAATTTCTGTCACAAAAAAACCTATCAAAAATTAGGTACTTAGAAATTCTTTATTTTTAATTTTTTAGAGCAGATTTAAAACTTTTTGTAGGAAAATTATTTCATATGATACTAGCTTTCAAACGATACCTTAATTTTTCCAATATATGAAATATTAAAAATATTGCAGAACAAAAAAACATGATAATTTCTTTTAAGAAGGGAAATATTATAGTGAAGAAAACAAAAGATAAACGTATTTTTTAAAATCAATCTATTTTTAAGAATTCAGTTTACTAAACGCTAATTACAATTAGTAATTATAAAATATTATACAAAGGAATTGCATAAAGTACCAGCGAAAACTTTGGCAGAATCCAGTACTCACAACGTTAACCATAAAAGTTTCTCAATATAAAAATAAACAAAATTAAAAGATTAATAAGTTTTTTTTGTAAAGTTGTTGAAAATTGTTAAAATTACTTTGGTAGAATCGATGATTAATTCTCAAGTCTTTTCTCTTTTCCTCCCCCTAAATCAATAGCTTCTCAGAACCACAGACTGACTTTCGTAATAATTTGCGATGAAGAAAATGTTGGAAACTTTTGCAGAAAAAATATCTTAAAGAACAAAATCTGTAATTAATACGTGATTGTTTAATTTTTTATATAAAATAAATTGAGTAATAAATTTCATTGTAAATCTTAAGTATTATTATTTTTAATGTTCTTTATAAATTAAAAATTTATTTACATTCCCTCTTTGGATTAAGGAATAACCTGTTAACTAATGTTAGCTGTTTGAATTTGTCTGCGATCTTATATCTGTCTCTAGTGCGTGTCGTCAATTAATAGTAATTATTTTTAGGGTAGCGTTAATCAAATCAAACAAATAGTATAAAAAGACTCTGTTATTCCACGTTCCAACCCTGATTATTACAATAGAAGAATGTTTTGAAACGAATAGAATGTAAAAATAAAAGCTTACCGAAAGTTGCGACGAAATATTCTGTGTTGATAACAATCCCTTAACCCATTTAGTCCCAAATGTCCGTTTTTTTTGTACATTTTCGAGCTTTCCGTTCTACGAGTTACGAGTTTTAAAAAAATCGGGACCTAGGCTATTTTATAGTTTTAAATGTCCTCTTTCAGAATCTAAAAGAAAATTTTAATTTTGATTTAATAATAAAAAGTTATGATTGTTTAAACAAAAAAAAGACTTTTTTTAGTGTTTTGTTTCATTAAAATCAGATTTTTGTATCGAAATCGGTTTGGAAAACATCCGGAACACCAAAATATCGCGTCCAAAATGTTGGGACTATAGATAGGCATGATGCCAAAAAAAATTTTCTCAAAATTCAAAATGGCGCCTAAAAATGGCCGCCAAAATTTTCAAATTTGGAGAAATAATGTAAAAAAATTTCAACTCTATTTTTTTTAACTTAAATGCTTAGTTGAATAAATTAATGCTATTACAACAAAAAATAGTGTTATCTGATGTTATTTAACAATATATAAACAATTTATTTGAACAATTTATAAACTATGGACCAAAGTGGTAGAAAAAATTTATTTTTTAGCAATTCTTTCTTTTTTGCAATGAGAATGGATATTGAAAGTAAAAAAATTTATTCAAAATTATTTAACAATGTTTAATAATGTTATAAACAATTTTTATAAACAATTTGCAAAATATGAAATAGAATCGTGGAAAAAAATATTTTTTCATTATATTATGCCCTCTTGTATTCAAAATGTTTGTTAAAAGTATAAACTTTTATTTAACATTACTTAGCAATATTTAAGAATGCTATAAACAATTTTTATAAAAATTTGTTTATAACATTTTTATACATTGTTTACAAATTTTTTATAAACAGCAGATATTTCAGTTTCCATTTTAATAATAAAAGAAGTTAGTAGCGAAGAAAAGAAAATTTTCTTCCACTCTGAACAGCTTCTTTATTAAAATTGTTTATAAAGATTGTTTATAGCATTGTGAAAAAATGTTAAATAATTGCAGACAAAGTAAAAATATCTATTCTAATGACAAACCAAGCAAAGATTAAAAAACAACTATTTTTCAACTTTAAAATTTTGTTTCTGTGAAAATTGTTTATAACATTTTTAAATATTGCTAAATAATGTTAAATAAAAGTTTATACCTTTAACAAACATTTTGAATACAAGAGGGCATAATAAATTAAAAAAAAAATTTTTCCGCGATTCTATTTCATATTTTGCAAATTGTTTTTAACATTTTTATACATTGTTAAATAATTTTGAATAAATTTTTTTACTTTCAATATCCATTCTCATTGCAAGAAAGAAAGAATTGCTAAAAAAATTAATTTTTTCTACCACTTTGGTCCATAGTTTATAAATTGTTCAAATAAATTCTTTATAATATTGTTAAATAACATCAGATAACACTGTTTTTTGTTGTAATAGCATTTATTTATTCAACTGAAGCATTTAATTTAAAAAAAATAGAGTTGAAAATTTTTTACATTATTTCTCCAAATTTGAAAATTTTGGCGGCCATTTTTTAGGCGCCATTTTGAATTTTGAAAAAATTTTTTTTTGGCATCATGCCTATCAGATAGTCCCAACATTTTGGACGCGATATTTTTGTGATCCGGATGTTTTCCTAATCGATTTCGATACAAAAATCTGATTCTAATGAAACAAAACACTAAAAAAACGTCTTTTTTTTTGTTTAAACAATCATAACTTTTTATTATTAAATCGAAATAAAAATTTTCTTTCAGATTCTGAAAGAGGACATTTAAAACTATAAAATAGCCTAGGTCCCGATTTTTTAAAACTCGTAACTCGTAGAACGGAAAGCTCGAAAATGTACAAAAAAACGGACATTTGGGACTAAATGGGTTATTAAATATTTCGACGCCTCCCGTTCATAAAATGCTTCTTGAAAAGTTAATGTAATATAGTTCCTATCCAAGATTCTGTGGAACATAATTCTTATTCGAAATCCTGGGGAATATAATTCTTATTCAAAGTTCCGTGTATTATAAGTCTTATTCGAGTTTTAGTGTAATAAAAGTCTTATTCAAATTTACATGTTTTATAATAATAATATTAATATAATAAGTTATTACGATTATTAGATTATGAATAAAATAATATAGTTTATTTACTCTCTCCCTGCACAAGCCGCAGGGTTCGAGGACCTTATCTTCATACATAAACCTTATAGGCTAGATTAAAACTATCTTTACATTACAAATCCAAACCTCTACCTTTCTCTTAATCTAACTTATATCTATTCTACATTCGCCAAGTGCCTGGGCTTCCGTTTCCATTGCTTTTAGCCCAAACTTGGCTTCGTCATGAAAAATAACTACTTTACTCTATATTAACTTTTACCTTTTATATTATTAATTATGAATGCAGTTGCTATTATGTTTGCAGTTGCTTGTTGTTTTATGTGTTCAGATACATAAAACAACAAGCAACTGCAAACGAATCAGAAATTGGCTTTTATCCTATTCTTTTCTAATTCTTTCATCCAACCTTCTCCTTGTCCACTTTCATGCAACATCCATTCCACTCTTTCACCTATACTTGTCATATCTTCTTTCCCTTCTCTTCTACATCTATCCAACACATGCTCCCAGTTTTCCTCTTTATACCCACACACTCTACACGTTCTCTCTTGTTCATTCAACCAATACTTGCACTCTCTCATTCCTTCCCCCATTGTAAATTTTAACACTCTATTTCTCTTACTTTCTTTTCTTATTTTCACTAAATAATTCGGTAATCTTTCTCTTTCTATCGCCCTGTACCATCTATTATACTTTGATCCCAGTATCCTCTCCCATCTACAATCCTTGTTCCTTTCACTCCACTCATTCACCCATTTCTTTTTGTCCACACCTAACCTTCCTTTTTCCTGTATTGCCCTCCTTCTCTCTCGCTCCCAGGTTGACAACCTGTTATTCCCTCTCGCTTCTTCCTTTTTCACTAACTCCAAACACTCTCTTGCTAAGCCACTCCCTTTTCCTCCTTCAGTTTTAATTCCAACCCAATCGCCCTTTTCCTCTGTCTCACCACCAGCTTGTCCCTCCCTAACTCCTCACGCAACATATACCCAGGACAATTTGCACTCACACCCATCGTCCATCTCAGATACCTCTCATGCATACTCTCAATCCTTTTAACCTCTTTCCATCCCCACACTTCCACGCCGTAACTCAAAATAGACCTCACTAACATATCAAACAGCCACACTCTCCTTCTCCAGTAATTCTTAAATCTCCTTATTCCTATACTCCACACTTGCCCTACCACTTTCCCCGCCTTTTCCACCCTTTTTTCCACATTCAATTTCTGCTTTCCGTTGCATTGGAACCAATACCCCAGATAACAGAACTCATTCACTTCTTGCACATTCATACCATTTATCTCCATTCCACATTCTCGATTCTTCTTCTTTTCCTAAATTTACCACTTTCGTTTTTTCCACACTCACACACAGATCTTTCTCTCCACATATCTTTCAAATTCATTCAACAACAGTTTCATTCCCTTCTCCTCATCAGCCATTAATACTACATCATCCGCATATGCTAAGGAATACACCCTTTTGTTACCCAAAGTTACCCCTCCCTTCCCCTTCTTTGCCAACCTTTCCTCCAAGTCCGTCATCAACAGGTTAAACAGAATTGGGCTTAGAGGGCACCCTTGCTCACTCCTCTCCCCAACCAGAACACCTCTCCTAACTCCTCCCCGATCTTTACCCTTTCCCTCGTGTCCATATACAACTCTTTTATTCGCTCAATTAATCCCTCTTCAATCCCAATCTTCCTTAGCGTCCTCCAAAGAATCCCTCTATTTACCGAGGGGAAGGCTGCTTTGAAGTCTACAAAGACTGCAACCAGCCTTCCCCTCTTCCCCTTAATACTTCTGTTGATTAAAAAATTAAGCGTGTAGATGTTGTCTATTGTCCCCATTCCCCTCCTGAAACCCGTTTGGTTGTCCGGAATACAACTAAGTTCCCTCACCCTTTCCTCGAGCCTTTTTCTGAGAATGTCCGCATACAATTTGTACACCACCGGCATCAGCGTAACCCCTCTATAATCCCCTACTTTCTTACCCTCCCCTTTCTTTCTTATAGGCACAATTAACCCTGTCTTCCAGTCCTCCGGATAACCCTCCCTTCCCATACCGCTTCAAGCTCTTATATATTTCTTCTTTTACCTCTACACCTCCGTATATTATGCTTTCACCTTCCACTCCATCCCAACCTGCTGCCTTCCCTCTTTTTAAACTTCCTATCGCCTTTTCCACTTCTTCCCTACTAATCCCTTCACAATCCTCCTTAATTATTTTCCTACCTTCCCCTTTTACCCTTCCTGTTACCCCTCCACTTAGCCCTTTAAAATACTCCGTCCATTCCTCTAGTTTTATTCCCTTGTTTATCCCTTCCCTTCTTTTTCTTTCCCTGTTTATTATATCCCATTCCCTCCCTTCCGCTATAGCCTGCTCTACCTCCGCCAAATACCTCATTTTTTCTTCCTCTCTTTTACTTTTTACTAACTATTCATGCCTTTTGTGTTCCTTATTATAATCTTTCTTTTGCACCCAACCCTTTCTCCACGCTTTAATATATTCCTTTAACCCCTTTCTACTCTCCTTACATTCCTTGTCCCACCAACCCTTCCTTTTCATTCCACCTCCATTATCCCCCCCTACTTCTTTTTCACCTTACTTACTACGTCCCTTATCTTTCCTAATCTTTTATTGACCTCAATTCTTTCCGCTCCCCCTACTAGTTTCTTTTTTCCCTTCATCACTTGCCATTTCTCCTCTTCACTCCCCAACTCTACCACCCACACCTTTGGCTTTTGCTTATCTTCCCCCCCAACCCCTCTGAAGCTTTTAATATTTGCTGTAACCCCTATTTCTGTAAGAGCTTTTCAATCCCTTCTTTCCCATCCTTTCTTTCAATCCCTAACCCTTTTATTACTATATTGTTTTTCTTTTTCTCTCTCTCCACTTCTTCCATCTTTGTTTCCATTTTCTCTAACCTTCTTATTACTTTTCCTTTTTTCAGTCCTACCCCCTCTTCTACCTTTCCTTTTTCCTGTTTTTTCCCCTTCTCTAATCCTTCCACTATTCTACCCATTTTTTTCACTTTTGCTTCCAAATGCCTCACTTTATTATCCCTTTCTCTTTC
>JUFY01033342.1:0-13514 GCA_001855655.1 Leptopilina clavipes
ATGTGTGTGTGTGAATTTTAACTAGAGTGCTTCTATTAATTAAAAATGTAAAATAAAAATCATGAATAATCCATTTTTAATATACCTGTAAATTCATTCTATGGGATAAAGTTCCATGGGATGCATCCACTTGCATTTAGTTGCAACACACACAACGATTCTTGATCTCATGGATATCGTTTCTTTTTATTCATTATCGTTCCTTTGATGCACATATGAATATAAAATGTACTGGCTAAATCCTGTGTGAAGTACTTCTTGAGGAACGACAGTGAATGTATTTAAGTGACCTGAACAAAACAACACGATCATAGGGTGATATAGAGATTAGAAAGGGAACAAGCAAATGTTTATGTTTGAAAACCGTTAGTTTTTTCGGTAATTAGTTAGGGACAACTGGATTGACTATGTAAAAACATGGGACCCATTAATTCTACTAATGAGGTGGTGGTGCTACTACATTCTATACTTATTTTTTTCTTTAATTTAGATCCTAAATAAATTAGGGCCTAGACAGGAGATATTTAATTTACACGCTTTGTGCAAAATTTCAATAAAAAAATTTTAGGGTCTTTATAATAATATATGTATATTCATATAATGAATGTTTTTTAATATTGATAATTATATTATTATTATTATTATTATTGCACTAAACACTTCAATCAAAATGAAGGAAAACTCATTTGTAAGCTTACTTTTAGTTCATAGAAAGAAAATACTTTGAACAAATAAAGCAACAATAAATTTTAATCTTTCACTGAATATGCTTGATTTAAAAGTATTCCAAAGCAGCATTTAATGTTTGTGCTTCCATGCAGTATTATCTTCATTGTAAAATAAAAAAATATAATAAAATAACTAATTGATAAAAAAATATAATTAATAAATTAATAAAATTTATTTGTAACATGAAGAAAACAATTTCAATGTGCTTTAAATGAATTTTATAATTATCTCCTCAAACGATTAACAATACTTAGATAGTTAATCGTAATGATTTAAGAAAAAAATATGATATCGAGAATTTCAATAGGAAATTAAAAGTTCATCAAACAATGTTATAATAAATTTTCATGCTAAAATGACGTACCCCAGTAATATCTGCTAATCCACGAATGTGTAAAGTGTCCGCCATTGCCAATAGTGCAGGCAACTGCTCCTGATATATGTTTACTTCTCCATTGTACATAAACGTGACTAATGCACATAAATTTGAATATTCCATGCCTGGTAAAACAATAACGGGATGCTGAGAAGCATTCAAGTCCTAAAATTTAAGCAAAAAATATTAAAACAAAGTAAGTTTTAAATAAAAATAAGTAAAAAAATTTTTTTATGGATTTATTAAAAATTATAAATGTAGTAATATCGAATGCATGAATTTCAAAAAGTTTTGATTCATTAAAATTTTTTAAATTGATTTAAATACATTACTTTAAATAATTCTTTGAAGTAAAAACTACAAGCTGAAAGAATTATCCTGTGAGCATGAATGTGTCTGCCACCAGCACTTAAGGTGACGTCTGTAAGGTGACCTCCATCCAATAACTTTGGTAAAGAACTCAATAGTGTGTTTTGGAAGTTGTGCCAGCGTAAGCAAAATTGTTGACCCTCCATACTTCCTGATTAATGTAAATTTTATGTCCTTAAAACTTTTCACAAAGAAAATAAAAATTATAATTATAAAATATTATTTTAAAATTAGAAAACTATTTCACGCATGTAAATAAAAAGAACGTAATTTAATTAAGTTAAAAATTGAATTTGGAAAGTGACTTTTATAATTATAAAAATTTAATCATTAAATATAAGTAAACTTTCACAATAAATGGTAAAAACTGCGTATTTACTTTTTTATTCCAACATGAATCAAGTTGTCTGGCTTTAATTTTTAAAATTGCCAATACTATAAAATTAACAATAAGGAATAAAATTATGAAAATTATAAATTATTTGAAAAGTTTTATAAAACAATATTTATCAACGTGATAAATGTAAAAAAGGTTATGTATTTCAAGGTTTATATAATAAAGCATTTTGTTGCTTCTGAAAATGGAAACAACTTACTTTTGACGAAAAAGATCACTTATTAAGAACCAATGGGTCAACTGTTTGCGATCCAGCCAAATCTATAATTGTCCTGAGCCACGGCTGGAGGAACTTGGCATGCTATGTTTATCCCTTTCAAATTAGTTGATGAGTTGTAAGTCAAGTAATAATTGTATTCAAGTAAGGTCAATATTTATTATTACAATTACTTACCTTCTTATAAATATATAAAATCTTCCTTCATTATTTAAGTAACACGTAAAACTAACAAAACAGCGCCACTGTCGTGCTTAAAAAGTAGACATTTAAATGTTGACCTTGTTGAGCAGAAAAATATAGCTTTTTTTCAATTTAAATGTCATTGTCACACTCCACACTACAATAGCATTATTCAAGGTACCATGAATCTTCAAAAATAGTAAACAATACCTAACTTCGTTAGACAATTTTAATAATTAGTCGTTACCAAATGTATGTAAATACAGCTAATTAATGGGTAAAAAGACAGTGGTATAAAAAGGAAATTTGAAAATGAAAACAAAACCATCCATGTTGCTGGGCAGGGTCCCATGGAAGCGTTTTAAGGGTGAGCCTCAAGTAGAACCCAAGAACAACGTTACTATACGTTGGATCTAAAGGTGATTCTTCAATAAGAGACATGGATGTAGATATATACATTTAATATTATTGTACTGCAAACGCGATGCATGATATTGCTTATAAAATTTCGATCGTTTTTAGACGTCAAAATACAAATTTTTTTAATGAATGTTTATCCCATTGTAGAGGATAGAAATATATCGTTGTCCTTTTCTAATATATTATGCTTAGCGTTCGCAAATCTTTTGTGCGTTGGCCTTAAGCATTATGTCACGTGACATATATATTCAGATTTAAGATGGCTAAGAAGATGGCGAAAAATATATTTCAGTGTAAAACACTATGAAAGTTGTAATTTAACAAACTTTTTTTATTTTTGCACTGTATATATTTTTATGTACATATATATACTTATTATAAAGGTTATAAGTATTTATCAACAGTGATAGAATTCAATTATTACTTTTTACGTTTTGTAAAAATACATTTGTCAACGTTTCATTATGTGACTATAAAAAATTACAATATTTAATAAACAACTTATAAAAAAATGATATTTTAATTTTAATAAACGTATAAAATGTACAATCTGTTTAAATGGACAAAAGCACTTAATTCTCTATTAATTATTTTGGGCTGTTACGTTTTTCTTAACACTGCTGAAATTCGACAACTACCATTCTGTGATCATGCCACATCAGATGATATTTCACTACACAGGTAATTTAATTTATATATATTCTTATAAGATGTTTCGAAATATATATAATTTATAAGTTATAAATTTCTTTTAAACAAGAAAATGAATTTTACATTTAAGATAATCAATTATTATTATTATTATTATTATTATTAGTACCTATATTGATATATTCAAATTTATAATAATATTTTTTTAAATATTTTTCAGTCTTTTGTTCGTTAGTACTTTAGATGGCAAAATATCTGCTCTAAATGCTGCAGATCAAGGAAGAAAGGCCTGGACCTTAGATTTAGGAAAAGAACCAATGTTATCATCAAATATTCATCAAAGAGAAGTAAATTAAGAATATAATGTAAATAATGTTTTATTTTGTTTTTAATTTTTTAAATTATATATTGAATTTTTTCTAACTAGTTGAACAATCATGGACAATGGGTTCGATTAATACCATCATTGAATGGAGGATTGTATAAGTTTGATGGTGAAAATTTAGAAGCAGTTCCTTTATCTGCAGATCATTTATTAAAATCTTCATTCCGTTATTCTGATTTAGTATTTTCTGGAGGAAAAGAAACTCGTTCATATGGTTAGTAAGGAACAATAATTTGAGATTGTGTTACTTTATTATTTCATGTTAAATTATGGCAAATATTCTATTAGGTGTTGCTCTTTTAACTGGTGAAATATTATATAAATGTGATGTGCACGGTTGTAAAAACACGACAGAGGGTGAATCTTATATGAATAAACAAGTACTTATTATTCAAAGGCATCAACAAACTATTCGAGCTGTTGAATCTCAATCTGGTCATGAAAGGTTATTATTTTTTATGTTTTACTATATAAGTATTTGATGAAAAAGAATGTAGATGTTAATCTTATTTCAACAGATGGAATTTCAGTGTTGGTCAACATGGATTTTCATTACCGCCAAAGACACATTCCAATTGTCATGAGAAAAGAATTCCTCTTGATATTGAAATAAAAGTAATTATTCCAGAAGGACTTGTATGGGCTGTTGATAAAAATAACCCTACATTAAAACTATGGGAACACAAGGTTAATATAATTTAATTATATTTCATAAATACATTATACTAGTATTATTAAAATTAGTTTTCTAATTAAAATAAAAATATTTTCGTAGTTCAGTTCTCCAATTGTTACAATGTGGCAAGAAGATGACAATAATGAAAGTAAAGATAATTCTGGTCTAAAGGAAATTAATTTATTTGAAAATAGTAGAAAATTATCAGATCCTGAATTTTCAATAAATCCTGGAATTTATTTAGGCATGCATAACATGCAGTTATATGTTCAAGAAAATCCAAAATTAAAATCAATACTTGAGCCCCCTGTTACAGTTAAAGGAATACCTCCCATGTTCCCCTGGAAACCTTATCCTGCAATAGGTATTAATTTGTTTTATTTTTCAAATGCGTTGGAAATTAAAATTGCTAAAAAAAATTTATGTACTTTAGCTTTTTCAGAAGAAGATAGAGAAAGAATAGAAAATAAAATTTTAATTGAGTCAAGCGATGATGTTCAGTCTACTGCTTTATCTGTTTTGTACAGTTCAAATTATATAAATGGTATGTATTAATCTTATATGTAATATTATGAAATCTTAAAATTAAATATAAAAATTGATTTTTTAATATTTAGGAAATGGATTTTTTTTGTATTCAAAGCAACAGTTATTTATCAGCAGTGAAAATCAATGTAATAATACAACTATAGTGAACAAAATGAACTTATTTGAAACACAAAAGTCATCACTAGATGAATTTGAAGAAAATGAAGATGACACCTCTGTACCTGTAATTATAATTTCCCTTTGGTATTGGTGGTAAGTATAAAATTTTTAATTTCTTTCAATATCAGTATAAAACGTTGCAATTTTGTTTGTCATACTGTTTTGTTATTTAAGAAAGTGTCTCAAATTAAAATTCTATTAATTATATCAATATCTTATTTTATTAAAAATTTAGGAAAGAGGTACTACTGATTTCAATCACGACAGCGATTGTTTTAAATTTTATGATAACACAAAGTCTTTTTAATGCCACTGCAGTTATTAAAGACGCACTCCTTCCAGTAAGATTAATTAATTTAATTGATTTTTAACAACTTTATACATTTCTTCTAATTGAAAATTGATTTGCAGCCTTGTATTATTGAGACACATATAGAGAAAAAGGAAGATAGTCCAAAAACAATTGTTGATAATAGTGGGGGGGAATTTACTTCTCGTTTTCTCTCAGATTATGAACCTGTAGATTGCCTAGGCAAAGGTGGATATGGAATTGTTTTTGAAGCAAAGAATAAAGTAGATGAATGTAATTACGCAATTAAAAGAATAACTCTACCCAATAGGTAAACATTTTAACTATTTGCGTATGTAGGATTTATTTATATACATACTTTTAGATATGAATCTCTGATAAGTATGATTTATTTCTTTTTAGTCGCAACTCTAGAGAACGAGTTATGAGAGAAGTTCGAGCTCTTGCAAAATTGGATCATCAAAATGTTGTACGCTATTTTAATGCATGGATAGAGTGTCCTCCTATAGGATGGCAAGAAGAACATGATAAATTTTGGATAAACAAGGACAAATTTCCTAGCAGCGATTTTATTTCAAGTTCATATCTTAGTGATGTAAAGTCTTCGGCTTCTGTTCATATTAATGTTGCACCTAGTGATCAATCTTCTGTCGATAGTGCTTTTGAAGCTTTGAAATTAAACAGTAAAGATAATGATTCATTTATAGTCTTTCAAGCTCATGAAAGTGACCAACTGCAAGAAACTGACATCTCTCAAGAATTTACTCAAAATTATGCGAGTAATTTACAACAAGAAGAATCTGAATTACCTAAAAATGTTGAGGAATTAACTGTTAGTAAAATTCATTATGATAGTACAGAATCTATAGTTTTTCAAATAAGCGAAAAAAGTAAAGCTTCAGTAAGTTTGAATTTACAGGATAAAAAATTTGATAAAAAATCTGCCAAAATGTTTCTATATATACAAATGCAATTATGTAAAAAGATGAGTTTAAGAGAATGGTTGAAAGAACAAAATAGATCCAGAGATACTATTCGAGTATTAAATATTTTCCAACAGATTGTCAATGCAGTGGAATATGTTCATTTGCAGGGTCTTATTCATCGTGACTTAAAGGTAATTTTAATTAACAATAATCAATTATTCTTCAAAATGACTCTCAAAAACAACAAAAATCAATGAAAACTTGATAAATTTTAGCCATCAAATATTTTTCTGTCGTTTGATAAAAAAGTGAAAATTGGAGACTTTGGATTAGTTGCAATGACAGAAAGTTCTGATGAAATTCATACTCCATGTGATTCTCTAGAAGCAGCATCACAAGAGGGAATTCAGCATACAGCAATGGTTGGAACTCGTTTATACATGTCACCAGAACAAATGAATGGAAAAAGATATAATTATAAAGTAGATATCTATTCATTAGGTATCATTCTTTTTGAGCTGTTAATTCCATTTTCAACTGAAATGGAAAGAGTTGTAGCTTTAACCAATTTAAGGAACTTGATCTTTCCAGAAAGTTTTCAAATTCAATGTCCAACAGAAGTAAGAAATTATTTAAAAAAATTTTTTTTAATAATGAACAGCATGTTTTTTTAAATAAAACAAGTGTTGAATTTTGTATTATAAATATAATTGACTCTAATTTTATTTACAGTTTTCTTTGTTGAAAATGATGCTGGATTACGATCCATCAAAACGGCCAACTACTTTAGGAATTAGATCTAGATTATCTATTTCTAATAAGGAAACAAATAATGAATTAAATGCAGATGATAATGAAAAATTTCATTTCGATTGGCCACAAATGAGTAGAAATTCTTCAGGAACGGCAAGTAGTAATAGTGGTAGTAATACTGTTTCATGGGAATTTATATCGTAGTCGCGATGTGATGATTTTTTTATTTTTAAGAGTCATTTATTGAATAGACCATACCTAGTCAAAAGATGGGGAAAAAATCAATTCTTATTTTTTTTTATTTATTCGTATAGGCAATCATTTCGAATATTATGTACCTATTATATATGTATACTATTCATCTCTCACTGCAAACTTCACATTCGGGGTAATCTTTTTATTTATTTATTTAAATTTTTAGTTTTTTTTTTTTTTTGCACAATTGTTGAAAAATGCTCAGCATATACACATCAAAGTGTTCAAAATAAAAGTATTTTAATATTTGCTTTTATAAATTGAAGAAAAAAAATTTTTTATTTCAAAATACATCATTTTTAAAAATATGTACATAAAACAAATGTAAATAATTATTTCTTTAATTCTTCTGACTAGGTATTAGCCTTCAATAAAAATAAGAATAAGACTGTAGGCAATTGATAAAAGTGATAAGAATGAATGAATATTTACAATTAAGTAAAATAACGAATGTGTATGAATAATACTGTTTTTCTAATAAAGTATTGTATGTATAATGATTGTAAAATGGTATGAATGTTAAATACGAGTGAAAAATATTGAAAAATTTGTATTTATTCACTACATTAGAGACATGTATCCATTGTTTGAATGATTATTTTTCGCTAATTTATTGTCACTTGTTACTTTCATATTATCCAATTGTATTGTAGATTTTATTTTTTAATTTGACGTACTTTTCTGAAATAATTAGATTTCCGAAAATAAATATTTTTTAAATTTATATATAAATGTAAGTTTATTGTATGTTCAACGGAACAATTTAAAATGATATAATAGGTATTTAAAATGATTAAATTTAAGAGAAAGTAGGACGATTCTGACGGGGTTATTATTACCTTAACGTCGGAATAGTCCCAATTTCCTCTAACTTGTAAATAATTTCTATCGGAATGTGTTTATTAAAAATAAAAAAAAACCAGAGTATAATAAAAATATCAAATGATTTTAGAATTTTTACATGATTGTGTATTGATTATTTTCTTTAAGTTTTACTTTAAGTTCAATACGGATGTTTATAAACGATTAAGCACACTTTGTATCGATCGCAGTTTCTCAATTAATTGTCCTCCATTTGGTTTACTAAAAAGAGTCGTCAAGCACTTAGAAATGACGTCTTGACACTTTGTAATTATTTTTATCCTAAAAAATTGATTAAGAAACATTAAGAAAGTAAAAAAATTGTTTTACAAGTTTAAAATGCTTCTTACCTGTTAAAGTTATTACTCATAGTCGAATTGGATATGAAGTAATTAACTAGATTCATAGTTGATTCAATTAAGTGGAATTCATTGCCTTCGTTTAGCCACGTACGGTTGTTTCCTCCAATCATTCTAAACAAAATAAATTGAAAATTATAACATTGTATTAAATTATTATTGAATATTTTCTTACTTATCATAGTAGTCTAAAACATCTTCAATTGGGATTCCTAATTGCAAAAGTCCTTTAATTATATGATCATTAGAAATTTTCAATCGACAGGCTCGAATTTCCAATTGCTTTAATAAGAAGTCTAGAAAGAAATAAGCAAAATTCTAAAACTTGTATAATCTGATTATTTTAAACAATAATATATTTTATAAAAATAACAACTCATACCTATTGGGAAACAATGTGGACTTCCAAAATAGTCTTGTCCAAGTTGTTTAACTTTAGTCAAGAGAATTACTAACTTGTCTTCAGATGATGAAGATGTATCATTTCTTAATTCTGTACCGAAAGAATAATAAATAACATTGAATCGTATAATATATTACTGTTAAAATAAATGTTACCATTATCAATTATGTTTGTCCAAATTCCTTGAATTAACATTGAATCCTGATGTCCTGAGCAATGAATTATTGCCAGTTTACACTCCCAAAGTTGAAGTGGCTCTGCATAATCCTCATATAACTGTAAAAAGATTTTTAAAAATTTTGTATTACAACCTTTTTAACGTTCTTGAATATATTTTAATAGTATTTCTCTATTATAATTAATTGCAATTATTTATTTCGACATATTAATTTTAAGATGCTAAAAATAGCTTAATAAAACTTAAATCTAGAAATTATTTTAAACTTTAAAAGTATGTACTTGTTAATTTTTTCAACTTTTTTTTACATAACTTTAACGATTTACATTCTGCGCAGAAAAACATCTCTACAAATTCTTGATAATATTCAAAATTTCAATAGCAATACAAAATAAAGGAATCTATATGAGAAAGTAAGGTATAATAAACATTAATAAATTTTATTTAAACTTTACTGCGGTTTTGTAAATAGAAAATTGGAAATTATTTAAATTAATTTGAAATAATAATTAGAATAAATTAAAATACCTGTGTAATGTCTAATAAGGAAGAATTTAATCTTATCTTTGCATCTCGAACAGTTGCAGGATCAAGAATACTCTCTTCATTGACAATGGTTTCTAGTATCTGAAATTTAATTAAAATATATAGGTATAAAATATGTGTATATAATTTACATATAACGAGAAGTTGGTGAATCAAACTTGCGATAGGAGATCCCATCACAATTTATTTATAAAAATAAATACCTGTTGTTGTATTCTTGCTATTTCAACTTTATCTTCCAGTTCACGAAGAAAAACTCCAAGATAAGGAGCGTATCCTGCTCTGTCACTTCGCATACAAATTACTGCACGAGCTAAATATTCGACACGTTGTGTCAAAGGAACGCCAGTTCTTTAAAAAAAAGCCACATTTGATAAATAATTTTATGTACCAAACAAGTATTTAAAATGAAAAATAAAATACGTATATAAGTGAAAATTCTTTCAATATAATCAAAAGAATTTTCTTTTTAAAAAATATAATGTATATTGCTTTAAAAATCAAACGTGGATATCTACCATTGGAATACTCATTAAATTTAAAGTAAAATTTTGATTATTTAATACATATGTTGTATGTAGCATACCCAGGTTTCGTAGCTAATGAATCTAAGATTTTAGCAGCGCCCGCGTGATTTTTATTTCGTTCATAATACTGCCATAATAATTCTGGTGCTCCAACTCGTATGAGATATGCTTCCAAGGAAGGAGCAGCAAGTGCAATTAATTCTCCATGAAGTCCTTTTTCAATCATCCACAAATAAATTGAAGCATGTAAAGTTTCACACGAAGAATGTAATGCTTCATCGATAATCTCGTGCAACTACAATTAAACAATTTTCAAATAAAAAATAATTAATTAATTTTTTTTCTCATTATTATCTATTAGCATTTATCTGACTGTTACCACATCTTTCGCTGGTACATTGGTCGCAATAATATTTCGAATAGGAGGACCTGGTTTGCTTGGAATCGTAGGATTCAAAGGATTAGAAATACTTTGATTGTAAAGATGATCCAACATTGCTGTAAATTCTTTGTAAATTTCTAGCCTGTTGAGAAATTTGAGTTTAAGCATCGAATTCTATAAAGTATAAGTTTTTCTACAATTAAATGAAAAGCATACCGTTTCGAATAAGCAGCATTGCCTTCATAATCTTCTATTGGCTCGTTATTTTTGTAATAATGTAATGCAGCATTGTTAGGATCAATTCTCTCTGAACAACAAAGACAAAGTTCCAAAACACCGGAATAAAATTGACAAGCTACAAATTGCTGACAAACAGCTGCCAAATTTAATCTTGGAGCAACTTCTTTACACAGCTAAAAGAAAATATACTTTATTTTGCCAAATTATTAATAATTCATACATTCTTAGAAAATTTATACCTTCTTTCCCATTTATGATGTATTTTTATTCAAGTTTGATACAATGTATGATTTTTGGTTAAATAATTTTTAAAAAATTAAGAAAAAACCACAATTTTTTTACCCTAAATGAAAAAAGGATGAGATCATGAAAAAGCAGCAACAAATTTTTTTTTTTTGGGACGCCCTACTTTCTATCTATTTTTCTACAACCAAATGTATTTAATTGAAAAATTCTTATAATTTACATACATTGAAACTGTTTTTTAATAATAAACTTGAGCAATTTTAAATGACACTAATTTTATATTCATATGCAAAGAATTTAAATATGTATGCTTTTTGTGTGCTGTATATTTAATTAATTGTATGTATTACTTATTAGCAAATTTTTAATTCGTACCTTAAGGGCAGACTGCAAGTACGTTTCTTTTTCCTCAGAATTTGAACAATTTTTTGCTTTTAGAATAATTTCATTAGCCTGTTAAATACATTATTAAAATTATTATAAAATTAAAAAAGAAATTAAGTTAATTTAAAATTTTATACCTTTGAACAAATAGCGTCCTCACTTCTGTACAAGTTTGGACAGATTTCGCGTAATTTTGTACTAACAGCATCAACTGAAGCATTGTCACCTAAGTAACTACAACAAACAAGTTATTACTTAATCATTACACTGATTCATTATAAAAATTAAATTTACATTTTTATTATAGGTCATAGAAAGTCCAATACTGGATTAATCAAAGTATTTTTAGGAAGCATGACAAGAAACTAAGCCTAAAAATTTGAAAAACAAGTATATGAAAAAAAATAATACAAAACAATTTTCATAGATAAAATATTTTCTCACCTATCAATTAAATGGATAATAAGCAAAGATGATATTTCATGTCCGATTAAAATTAAATCTCTGAATGTTGCAGTTGAAAACTGATTAATTTGCTCCTAAAATATTTCAACAACAATATAAATAATATGCTTAATTTTAATAGAAAAACAATAGAAATTATTGAGATAAAGGTTACCTTTGAGAGACAATTAACTATATTCTGCAATTGATTTTCGCAGAGAATTTTCCAAAGTCCCAGAATTTCACAAGCATGAGCAATAAAAATTTTCAAGGCGTCTAAAGAATTTCTTTCCTCAACAATTGGTTCATTGAATTGACTTATTTCAAAACCATTTGTCATATTTCGAGTTGAATTATCTCTAAAACTAAGTTATGCAAATTAACCATATGTATTTCATCAAATTTTCCTTAAATAATCGAAGTTAGCTTTTTAATTATTATTAAAAAAAACATACTGTTTAGAAATATAAGTGTTTTTGTTCAAAAATGATTTTAAAGCCTGCAAATGTCCCAAAATCCATCCAACTTGGTTTGATGACACTGTACTAAGTATCTAAAAACGTTTTTTTTTATAATATTACATAAGATAAATAATAATAATAATAATAATAGTAATTTTTCTATTATATAAATAAATAAAATTTCAAATTTTTTTTCACCTGGCATTTGTTATTAATAATTTCTTGTTTAATGCATCTTAAATTCCAAAATGGTCTGAGCAATCTGCCAACATAAAGATATAGGCCTCCATGTTTTCCAGAAAATTGTTGTAATGTCAAATCTGTAGAAATACCCATCTGTTGAGATCTAAATATAGGAGAACGAGATTCTAAACCTTGCATTCTAGGTGTAGATGTCCGTAGATCTCCTGCATTTGAAAATCCACTGTGAATTTCCACATTTGATAAATTAGAAATTCTTTGTCCTCCATATAAGAAAAATGCTCTTGTTGCCCATTCGGATAACTAGCAAGATTTAACAAAATTTTTAAGTTGAATCAAATTAGATTAAAAATGTTAAAAGAATAGAATATTATACACATATGTTTATAAACACACTTGAACATTTTGAGAACTTTCAAGAGTAGCTAAAATTAAACATGTAGCACATGCTTGTTCTGGTGATTGTGATTGGAAATAAGCTCTGACTGGTTCTGAATCAGGTCCTCGTTGTTTTAAAAGAAGCTGCCGAAGAATATCTACTGGTCTTTCTTGAATCAATATTATTGCTCCCTAAAATATTAAATACTAATTATACTAATCTATTGATATTGAAAAATTAAAAAAGTCTTAAAAACACTTATATTTTTCGATTTTAATTGCTTAGGATTATCGATAAATGTTAAGATGATTATTCAGTACAAGTTATATTATATTGACAATGTATAAAATGAATGTTCATTTACTTGTGCTGTTAAAAAAATGAATTTCCTAGGTGGTTCCATATGTTGCCTCACTAAAAGAGGTGGATCTCCTTGTAACCCATTAAAAGTTTCTATTTGTATTGCAGGTTCTCCAAGAATTTCTGCCATTGACCAAACTGGGCTATCCAATGGAAGAATACTTTGTGTTTCAGCTAGGTAAGTCGTG
>JUFY01033342.1:13534-44062 GCA_001855655.1 Leptopilina clavipes
GTGAAGGGAAAAACATCATTGGTTAAACACCATACAGTTTCAGAATCTCCTCCACAAGTTAGTATTAAAGTTCCTAAAAAATGAGATGTTATATAACACATTTATTTATTAAATAAACGTTACTAATTTATTATTATCTGTTAATTAAATTTAACCTTTTCTATAATGGGCCATTTGAACCTTCCTTGGCCTTAGAACTGGAGCATTAGCTGCATAACCAGGTGGTAATCTGACATGAATCAATTGAAGACCTTGCGGTCTACTGCAAGGATTTGAAACTGAACTGCAGCTAAAATAAAATCTTGTTCCTGTTGCTGCAACTGCAACTAAATTCAAATGTTGCGACTCTGATTCTGTAATAACCGATATACTAACCAAAGGCCGAAAATTGTTACTATCAAGGGTTCTATATATAAAAAAAAAAAACCAAGTGAAAATCATTAAATTATTAAAATAATAAAGAAGTAAAAAATAATTTACACACTTAACAGCATGAATTGAATTTTGTACAAGAGTTGTTTGTGTCATGGATGTAATTTTAGATGCTCCTCCATTCTCAATGTCCCAAACAGTTATACTTCCTTTATCACCGAGAGTATACAAAATATGCCTCGTGTCATCCACTGATATTTGAATTATAGATTCTTCTTCACTTAAAGCAATTGAAACAAATGAAGGAACCAAAAACGATAATGGTCCTTCAGAATGATTTAACTTTTTACAACGTTTTCCAAACCAACTACTTTCCGCCTAAAAATAAGTAATATAAAATACGTTTCAATTGTGATTATAAATATTTTTATAAAATTAAAATTTTTCTTACTTGGTAATATATTTCATAAAGAGATCCATTTCTGCCACCAAGAAAAATTCTACCACTATTTGTATTAGCAATTGTCGTAATAGCGACTCCATCAGTGGTAACTGTAAAAATTGGCTCTGGAACTAACTGTATTTCTCCTTGAGAACCTTTAATAATAAGATATATTTTTATAAAACTATATGTAACATTAAAACAATCAACTTAAATATAATTTTTACAAATTTTACCATTGCTCGTTTCGGATAAAGTAACTCCAAGAACAGTTATTTCAACAGTGGTTGTTAAAATAAGTAAATATTTCACGTAACTTTGAAATATTCCAGGTTTTGGTTTCACTAAGCCAACACTAATAATTGTTTCATTCAATCCATCAAAGTACGCCACATCAGATCTGTTGATATTTAAATATTAAATTTTTGTTGTTATTATTTTGTTTATTTTTAATGTAAAACATACTCATTTTCATAAGACCAAACATAAATGTCACTGTCAATTGTGAGCCAAGCTTTTGAAATATCTGTAAAAAGCCCCATCATGCAGTGGCACTGCATATCTGAATGTATATTATGGAAAATAGATTAGAATTACTTAAAAATTGTTATTAATTTATAACTATATTTTTAATATTATAAAATGAACACAACTTTAAAAGGATACGTCCAAAGTGCTCCATGACTTCCGAGGGTAAAGGTATTTTACTGTGAATTTTCATGTGATTTACGTTTAATAAATTAGAACCATTTAAATTTGGATAATCATATACATCTAGACCGCTAACTGTTGGACCACCTGCAAAGTTTTGCCTCACATTCACATAGTATTCAATAATAAACATATTAAGATAATTTTATGCTTTTTACCATTGCATACATGTACAAAAATAAACTTGTATTAACGTAAACAAATTTTTGACTACAGTACCTTGTACAGTATATCTCATAAGATTAATTAAAGATGGAAAATTACTGTCTGCATTAATGTGTTTGTCTACCATTTTTCCTGCCATTTCCAAGGAATCTAGGTGGATTTTCAGTGGCTCCATTTCTGTGAGAGACATAGTTGAATTTCAACAAATATTTTTTTGCAATTTAAATTAATTTTTCCTAAAATTTGTAATGGCTTAAGAAACCGTTGTTTTTACTCTTTATGTCCTATTCTTGTATTAACTGTTTTTATAAATTAAATATACTGCAAGATAACAAAAATTGTTGTGATATAAAATTACCAATAGTTTCTAAATAAATAAGGAGCTTTAAGCACATGAGAAATTTTATTCTTTTTATATTTTGAATATATTTTTAAGTCAAATAAAAAAAAGCAAATATATCGTTTTAAAATACCTACCTACATAACTTTTGTAATTTTAAAAGTATCATCAAACTATGCAAAAGTTAAGAAAGTGAGGTTATGTGAATAATATTAAAACAAGTACCATTTTCAAAAAATAACCTTTCGAAATTCTTTTAAATCAAAGAATTTAAAAATATTTACTTACTTGGAAAAATTAAGCATAAACTTAATTTTGAAAATTTGATAATTATTATTAGAAAACAAAAATCTACCGGGCGGCAAGCATCGATTTCAATTGATTCCAACTGAGGTCGTTTTACAATTAGTTTACTTTGAATGCATATTGAAACATCCGAAATGTGAAACGTCTTTTAAGTGAAACTTACTCTCATTATGGTGCAGTCATATGTGAATAAAAAGTGTAAAGGTCCGTCGTAGGCGTGTATAAGGTTGAATCCACAATAGCACCTTGAACGGAACGTAAACGTAACGAAATAATATACTAGCATTGTTTCGTTACGATTACGTTCCGTTCAAGGTGCTATTGTGAACTCAACCTAAGGGTGCGATCCCATGGAGAGCCGAAAGCGTAAAATAGGCTCACATGGGATCGCACTCTAAGCGTCGGTGAAAAGCATAAGAGAGAAAAGAACAATAATATCTACCTATCTCTTTTGCACTTATGGTTTTCTGCTTTCGGTCGACGTATTCTGCGCACATGGGATAGCACCCTTATGGTGAAATCACATGGAGGAGTAAATAGTAAAACGTCAACCGGAAATTCATGAGAGTGAAAAGGATAGACTGTCCTTTATCTCACTTGCACTCATGAATTTCCGGCTGACGTTTTACTTTTTACTCCTCCATGTGATTTGACCCTTAGGCAATCTTGACAGTTGTAAATTTAACCTAATACACATTATGCTCTTTTTATTTTAAAGTGAATACACACCTCCCGAATATCCGATTTCAGGGGATAATAAAGTAATATTTTTAAAAATAATAGATACTTTTAAGTGTATAATTAGTAAATTATGCATATATTTTTTATTAATGAATATGAATATTTTTATTTCAAAAAATTATTGTAAAATTATAGGTTACTGTTAAAATTTTTGAACTTTTGGTCTAAAACTGGTCGGTAAAGAAGGATGAAAAATTGAAATTGCTCTTGTTTTGTATGCGACAGTGAATGTTGACATTCAACATGGCGGCTGTCGTCAGTGCTGTGCTGTTTCGTGGTGAGTTTTCTAAAAATTTCTGCCTTGTACAATTTTTATATACTGATAAATGATAACAATTAATTTGTTATCTTAATTGCTGATGAGTATAAAATTACGAAAGTTTGGCGGTTATTGTAAGTTTTCAATATTCTGAATCATTCCATAAAAAAGTTAGAATTTTAACCGACGACAGTGTATCGGATATAACTATTCTACGAGCAATATTCTATCGTTGTAATTCATCTTTTCAAACTGTTTACCATATTTTTTAAAGTCATATTTTATTTTTTTCATTATTCAAAAACTGATATTTGGTTTATTTCTATTTAGTTTTATATTTTCAATTTCTGACCCAAAAAGGCTCATTCTTAATGGAGTGTGTTACTCCATTCGATATTATGATTCAACTCACTATATGCACATCAAAATTAATATTTTAGTTAATATTATTTATATTCACTTTGATAATATTACAGACTTATTTTAAAAATTTTTATAAATATGTCTAATTCACAAGTTTTGCTTTCATCAAAAACTTATATTCTTATCCAATTACATTATTATTTTATGACCTTTTTTGTAATTTTATTCATGTTTCTTATTTTATTTTTAAATACGTATTTAATTTATTAATAGATAAAATTAATAAAATAATCTTTATGAATTTTTTCTCTTTAAGAGCGATATCAATTTTTTAAAACGCTTAGCTTATTGTTAATTCTGAAAATTGTCATCCAAGAAAACAACTTTCATAATAGAAAAGTTTATTGAATGTTTTTGTTTAGTCAACTATTGATAGAAAAATGACAAAATTGTATAATTTGTCATTAGAAATTCAATTATTTACAAATAATTGCATTCATTAAAATTTAATCTTATTATACTATTAATATTTTAATTAAAGAAATACATAGTGATAAACATATTTATTTCTTTTTTCAGTTTGTGTAACTGTTAGTTTAGGACATTTTTGAAACAAACGCTCAGTATAAATTCAAGATATAAAAGCTGAAGAAAAACGAAAAACAGAATTTTTGAAACGACACAACCACATTCAGCACGCATTGAAGACATCTGAGGATTTTTAAGCCAACTATTTATCCTTTAAATTTACCAATATTTTAATCGTCTTCTTTTATAAAGGATGACTGATGTTTAAGAAGAAATTTTGGTTATTCTTGAATATACTAAATTAAAAAATTATCAAAAGCAGTTGTTATAAATAGAAAGTATCGACGGTATAAGATGTGCTGAGAATTTTGTACACATGATAACACTGGTATTAATTGTATCGTTCGTTTATATATTTGTGTCGCGATACGCTTTATGAGAAGGACCTATATACACAGTACGGTGACCGTGATTGCGGTTGAAGAATTGCTACTTTTCTGTCAATGATACTTATGCAACATCCAAATTGAGAGTGACAATTTCGCTCATTCTGGTGCTTTTTGATCGGCTATCGATGATACGTACTGAAGTACTGCAAATACTTTCCTTCCCACTTCCTGGTCACAAAAAAGCCTGCATTTCTGCAGCATTTCAAAAAGCCTTTCTTCCTCTTTATTAAGTTCTCGTAAAGTTGTAATAGTAAACGAAGATATAAGGTACCAAGAACCATTCTGTGATATCTATGTTAACACTTAAATAATTGAAAAGACTAAAATTTCTAAATATAAGTAAATAAATATATATATATATATATATATATATATATGTGTATGTATATATATCTCTATCTATCTATATATATATATTTATATATATAATATATATATATTGAGTGAGAAACAGGCGCAAACTTATAAAAGGAATTACCTAATTGTTTCAACGATCAAGTAATTAGCAAATCTAAAGAAACCAGCATCGACTTTAAAACAATGTCAAGTAATTCTCAGTGGAA
Source organism: Leptopilina clavipes (assembly GCA_001855655.1). NCBI lineage: Eukaryota > Metazoa > Arthropoda > Insecta > Hymenoptera > Figitidae > Leptopilina > Leptopilina clavipes. The sequence goes on from JUFY01033342.1 coordinate 18,774, forward strand.
AACGTTCCAGCCGCCGATCATGAACTCAGATCCGGCAATCCTTGATTACAAGTCTATGGCCATAACGAGTCCCAAAGCTTTATCTCTGCCTCATCAATCCACCAATACTTATCGAAATGGAACAACCAACTTTAGCGGTGATCATTATATGAATTCACCACCCGACTGTGGGAAAAATACTTCTGTTTATGGAACTTTCCCTAATTCACAGTCACCACGAAATGGATCCGCTAGGTTTCCTATAAGCACATTCACAGGTATGGAGAGTAATTTCACTGGTGAACCAAATACCAATAATTCTTCTTATCAAGATCAATCTGGAAATCAAGGAACACGCGAAACGGGAATTATTGAAAAATTATTGGTAAGCATTATTATTTTCTTTTGTTTTTTTTCTCTTAAAAATTAACGTTTTCTCCTTTTTTATGGCAGCACTCTTACGGATTTATTCAGTGCTGTGAAAGGCAAGCAAGATTATTCTTTCACTTTAGCCAATTTAGTGGTAATATTGAACATTTAAAAATTGGAGATCCAGTCGAATTTGAAATGACATATGACCGTCGAACTGGTAAACCAATTGCGAGTTTTGTCAGTAAAATTGCTCCAGAAGTGGTGAGTTAAAATATATAATGTAAGATTTTTTATATGTGACCGGCTAACCGACTGTTTTTCTTTTTTTTACAGGTGTTGAGTGAGGAACGAGTTACAGGAAATGTTACAACAGAGCTTCAAGCAAGCGGTGACTCACAAGGGAGAATTAGTTACGAGAACAGAGGAGAGTGTTTTTTTTTACCTTATACCAAAGATGATGTCGAAGGAAACGTCACTTTGCGTGCGGGTGATAAGGTTTCATTTCAAATTGCTACAAATCAACGGTGTGTTTAAAAAATTGATAAAAAAAAATATTTATATTCAGATTTAAATTAATATCGAGCATCCAACTCACTTTTTTCTTATACTAAAGATCCAATTTTACTTGCAGAGGAAATTTAGGAGCCTGTCATGTGCGACTTGAGAATCCTGTTCATCCAGTACGTTACCGTGGAGTTGTGTGTTCGATGAAAGAAAGTTTTGGTTTCATCGAACGCGCTGATGTTGTAAAGGAAATATTTTTCCACTTTAGCGAAGCTAAGTCTATGAAAGATGAACTAAGATTGGGAGACGACGTAGAATTTATTATTCAGAGTCGTAATGTAAGATCAGTTACCGAAGCAAATGTTACGAATATGTAATTGAATTGATATTTTTGTTTTCTTACTTTTTATATTTATTTATAGGGTAAAGAAGTGGCTTGTAATATAACAAAATTACCACCTGGATCTATTGTTTTTGAAGAAATAAGTACCGATGTTGTTAAAGGTCAAGTTTTAAAGCCTTTGGAACGAGGTAACTCAGCTAGACATCAAAGTGATCCGTTACCAGGTAGGATACGTTATCGAGCACCAGATCATTCAGAAGTTGAAGTACCTTTTGGTGATAAAGACCAGAAAGGAGATTTTACTCTCAGGTTTGTTGAATTTTTAATGTAACCATTACAGAAAATTTTTGTCACTTTTTAAATGAAATATATTATTTTTTAATTTACAGACATGGTGATTGGGTTCAATTTAGAATTGCAACGGATACTAGAGATCAGTTGAAAAGAGCAACAGAGATATCACTTTTACCTGAATCTTTTACCGTCTCTGGCGAAAGAAGGGAGCAGGGTATGATTGCTGCTCTTAAAGACGGATTTGGTTTTATTCGTTGTGTAGAAAGAGATCCCAGACTCTTTTTTCATTTTAATGAAGTGCTAGATGTTGATAGGGAAATCAGTGTTGGTGATGAAGTTGAATTTACTGTTATTCAAGTAAGAACTTTATTACAAAATTAATATTTCCAGTAGTAGTAGAAATCTTGCAATCTTAAAAATCTTACAATTTATTCAAAACAAAATGTTTTTCCAGGATCCTTCTTCTTCATTTTCTAATAGCAGACAAAGTGCGATTAGGTTGAAACATCTGCCACCAGGTAGTGTTCAATTTGAAACAGTTATAGAATCAGATGTGCTAGGTAATGTAATTCAGGATACCAATGGCAACGAACCAGGATTAATTGGTTACCTGAAAGATGGGCAACAAAAAAGCATTATTTTCTTTATCAAGGATTGCGATCCGAAAAGTATTCCAAATCTTGGAGACAAAGTAATTAAAATATTTATTAATTATATTAAAAAATTATTTATACTGCTAGATCCGTTTTTTCATATTAAATTGAACTTCAAAATAGCAATTAGCCAAATTTTTGTTTTCAATTTGTATTATCCTCTTGTTGAGGTTTAATTTATTGTTTGATGTATTGCTTCCACTCCATCTTTCAGGTTAAATTTAGCATCTGCCAAGTGAAACGAAATAAGGAACTTGTTGCTGTAGATATATCGCAACTAAATTCCACAACCAATGAAAAAGCTACAAATGGAACCAAAAAGCCAAGTGGACAAACTTACCAAGGATTTATAGCTGCTCTAAAGGATGGTTTTGGCTTCATTGAAACAGTCAATCACGAAAAAGAAATATTTTTTCACTTCAGGTACAACATGGTTGCAATATAATGTTTCTTAATGTAATAAATTTCAAATTTTCAGACATATAGGTGTGTGATATTTTGTGATTTAATAATTTAGCAATTTAATTTCATAATTTTTATAATAAGAACAATAATAATAATAATTATTATTATTATTATTATTTGTAAAGAAAATATATGCAAATAACTTCGAGATTAACTTGTTTTCAGTAATTTCGAAGGCGATGCTGCTACTCTGGAATTAGGTGCTGAAATCGAATGTACAATTAGTTCAGCTAATGGGAGATCAACAGGTGGATGTGTCGCTGCTGATCATGTGAAAAATTTATCTAAAGGAAGCATTCCGAGACCATCAATAGTCAGCGAAGTTTTGGATGGAACAGTTCTCAGACCATTGAGAAGTGCTAATCCCGAACAACATGAGTATGCAGGTTTAATCAAAATAAATCCATCAACAGAAGACGAGGAAACGCCGGAATATGAATTTGGTATAATGGGCTTGGTAAATAAGCGGGAACTTTTACAAGCTGGTGATCCAGTGCAGCTGCAGGTCGACTCAGAGGGTCACGCTTGTAATATTGTTGCTGTGAGAAAAAAACGAAGAGCAACAGTGGATGCTGTTAAAGGGCCCTTTGGATTTCTAACATATGAAATAGATGAGGGTAGAAAACTGTTCTTCCATATGAGTGAGGTTCGAGATCACGCTACTCTTCAACCAGGAGATCAGGTGGAATTCGTCTTGGTAACAAACCAACGAACTGGAAAATCTTCCGCCTGCAATGTTACGCGTTTAAGGTATAATATTAATCTTTTTTTATCTTTAATAAAAAGAATATAAGTGTTGATGAACGTGTAATTTTTTCAGTGATGCGATTCAACAAAGACCTGAACGTCTAATAAGTCGTTTGAGAACAATATCATTGGATGATGCTGGTCCTAAATTAACTGTAGTTAGACAGCCACGAGGTCCTGACGGAACTCGTGGATTTGCGCAAGAAAGAACACTGCATATTCCTGGTGCCATTGAAGAATAAAATTGATCATACCTCCAAACGGTCACTTTACCAGCTTTGTATGTATATTATTTACCTTTAGTCCGCGCATATCGGCGTCGAGATTATTACGATTATATTATTATTATTATTATTATTATTATTATTATTATTATTATTATTTTTAAAAAATACAAACGTAAGAATATTTGCCAAATTGAGACTAATGTGACAACAATAATAATGGTGGTAGTCTAAAAATCAGATGATACATTTTCCAACAGTTAGATTTATCTGATTTTAAAAAAGTACCCATTTCAAAGAAGAAAAAGAAAAAGTTTATTAATTTAAATTTAGTGTTTTATCATCATACGAATATTGAAACACTGAAAAATGAATTTAAGTTGCACAAACATTATCGAAATCGCTTTTTTTTAATGAAAAAATTTAAAAGCAATTTTGATAGAAAGTGAAAAACGATTTAGTTTTGTTGCAGTCTTAGTTCATCAGAGACATTACAAAATCGATTAGAATGGATGGAAAAATCATTACGGAACACTAAATAAAAAAAAAAGATTAATAAGTGTCACAACAGTCTTTATAAAAAATATACTTAAATGTTAAAACAATATTTATTTATATGAATTTTCTTTTACATTGTAGAAACTAATAATAAAACATCAGTTGTATCTCACTGACAGTTGCTTAACGCGCTAATTTGAGAAAAAATCTTTTGTACAGTTTTATCTATAGCTTTTCATTAGTCTATATTTGTTTCACGCACGTGTTACCGCATGGAAACTTGTATATAAGCGTAGTACATAATTGTACATAATATACAAACGTAGACAAGTGAAATCATATACGACAAAACCTGTACCAATGAAATTTGACAACTTTATACAAAAAGAAATGTTATTGACATAATTGCTGCTCGATTTGTTACAAGTTCTTCAATTCTTAATGCATATACAAAAAAAAGGAAGATTTTTTTATCAGCAGTGGGTGCCTAGACTTTGAATACATTTTTTAAAAATTGTTTCTGTTAAAAATCCTTACAAAAATGTATTTATTATTTAAGTAGCAAATTTTTTCCCAAACAGGAATCAAATTATGAAGCAAAAAAATATTTTCCATTAACTTAACAAATTTTCATTACATCAACTTTTTAGAAAAATATTGTAATTAAATTATTCAAATTTACGGATTTGTCAGTTGTTATAATTTATATTTTTTTAAACATATTTTCCCAATCTCTTGTTTGCCAACAATGTCAAATTAATAATCAAAATTTTTATTTCCAAAAAATAATATTTTTTGTAGGTATATTAAAAATATTATTTTACATTTGAATGTATAATAATCTCTAAATTTAAATCAAAGAACAGTTGCTGATTGGGTTGGTGCATACTTATGTATCCAACTGATCCAAACAAAGTATACATACTATAATATGCTGATAATCAATCCTTTATGCGCTAATTTATCAGCGTGTATAAGCTGTTTGAATCAGCTGCATAATTATAGTTGCAAATCGGTAATATTTCAATAATTTAAATTTAGAGAGTGAGTTCCACGACAACAACAACAACAATTATTGGCAAAATTACCTTTACTTGGAAAAACTTGCCACTAGGGAATGTGTCATTATTTAAAAGTATAATGAAAAAAAGGAGTAACATAATCACAAATAATAAATAAAACAAGCACGTACAAACTAAACGCTTGTCTTGTGACCCATAGATACAATCATCGTATGACGACATACTGTAAAACTGTTGGTAAATAAACAATGAAAGCATCAGATATTTCAAAAAATTTACTAATTTTTTACCATTCTTTTTTTTTCTTTGCCTTATTTTTCAATAAACCAAGTTTTTTAATCTGCTTGTAAAATCTTCAAAGTTTTTTGACATGTAAAATTTTATTTTCTTTGTACTTGACAAGCACTAAAATTTACTACTATATAAAATTACACGCTATAAAGATCATATAAAAGACAATTATTACTTTTAGCAGTTAACTTAGAAAATAAAAATTATCTCATTGCATTCATTCTTACAACAATTGAAATTATTGTTAAAGAATAATAGTGCAGACTTAGAAATTTTTCTGAAACATATAAAGATGTTAAAAATAATATTATTTTACTTAACAAGATTAAATCAATACTCTTAATAAAATTTTTAATTAAAAGAAAGAAATATTATAAAATGACGAATATTACAAAATGAAATTTGTAGATACTTTGAATACTTATTTGTTATGTACAAAAAATGAAATTTAGCTTACAATCTTTAGAACATTATCAATTAAAATAATTACATTATCTTAAAACATTTAACCTAAATTACAATGCACTCGAGTGGTGGGAAGACTCTTTGGCGATGATCATATGGAACATGGCAATCTAAAAGAAAAACCATTTAGTTGGCTTATGTGTAAGAAAATCTATTTATAACATGTCCATTTCTTTTTATAATTATTAAAAAATAATTGAAATAATGAATAACTAAATAAACTTTTAAAATAAATATGAGGAATTTCACGTTAAGTAAATTTCTATGCATTTAAAATTATTGATATTCATTCATAATATTCACCTTTTTCACATTTCTCGCCATAAAATCCAGTACCCTGACAGCTACATTTATATCCAGGTGGTATTGAGATTTGTGAACATACACCTTCATTGCATGGGTTTACACCAGAACAATTATCTACTTCCCCTTTCAAATAAAAAAAATTTTTTAAGTATTTTATCATGAAAATTTCTATTTGCTATATTTTAGAAATAAAAAGCAAAAAGTAACATTAAGTATAGCATTAAAAACTTAAAAAATGTCTAATTACCTCTCAAAGCTATTTTACAATCTTCTTTAGTTAAATATCTGAACTCAGATTTACAGCCATATCCACAATTACACTGGTTATTGATGATCCGACATGCATTATGCATTTGATCATCCTCACATCCTTTAGCAAAAGTTACTAAAAAAAGATCATATTACCAATGAAAGCTACACTTTCATTATTTGTGATATATGTATATATAAATGTTTTTTATTCTATTCCTCCTACGTTGAGCAGACAGATTATTTTATTCATTGATAATATGCAGGAACTGCATTTCCTGTATCTAATACATCATTGTCAATAACTATATATTACATATTATGATTATTGGAATAAAAATAAAAAAATTGTTTATGTAAAATTGATTTATTAAAGTAATGCTAAGCGAAGAAGAATAGAATAGTGACATTGTTTTTTTCAAAAATATAATATATGTATATTATTTAATTTTATATAATGAACTTACCTAATAACAAAATGAGCAAAGTAGATAATTTTAAAGGCATTTTAATAATTAAATCAAGATATCAAGCATCTAAATGATATATTTTCAATGTCGATTGATTTCTGAAACATATATATAATTAAACGTTAGATAATAAATTTTTGTATTCACTAATAATAACAACAGTAATAATAATGCATACCTAATAGAAATTTTAAATTATACGCCATATCTCACAAATTCATTTAAAATTAAATTTTAGTTAAAACAACTAATTAAACATGAATTATAAATAGAAAAAGTATTTCAAAAAAATTATAATTAGAAACAATAAATTTGAGGAAACATTACAATTGTTCTTAATATTAGTTTTTGAACAAAGTAAATCTGAACTCATCAAATATATATGTGTGTGTGTGTGTGGGTACGTTCGGATGAAAAGGGCTCATTTTGTCGATTTTATTTTAAGAGATAATCTCAATTTTCTAAAAGTGGTTCAGATTTTTTATTTTTTTTATTGCTGAAAATCAAACTACAGAGTGTCCCACGTCAAATGATCCGTTTACTATAACTTTATTATAATTAAAAACACGTAATAATCTTATTTTCAATTTTCAATTAGTATGGGAGTTAATGGTAGTCTTGAACTTTAAACTCGTTGTTCTCAAAACTATGTTTTTGACACTTCCAACTTTGAATTTCTATAACTTGACGAATTTTTCACCTAGAGGGGTTTAAGACCTCTAAAAATTTTTGAAATTTTATCAAGAATTTGCTCATGTAGATAAGTTCAATAGTGCCAAAATGGTCCCTTTTCATGCGGACGTACACATATGTAAATATATATGAATATATTTGTTCGCATTACTTAAAAAAATTTTTTTTTCAATATACTCTTTGATTTATAATAATATATTTTAATAATACATATTTTTTATAAATAAAACTTGCTTTAATGATGAATAATGGTTGGATTTCAATAAATAAAAACATACATACCACGTTTAATGAAATAGACCGAAGCTGAGGGGTATATAATAAGAGTACACCACAAGTCTCCCGAGACATCTGAACTGTTAGTAAACCACGCGTGGGGTGTCGGCTGTGTGAGTCTGTGAGTTGCTGATAAAAATGGCCTAAAGGCATACATTTGAAGGCATTGCACTTTCTTCTCCTCTTTTACGTTCTTTCTATATTTTTGTTTTACAATTTTTTCATCATTATTTTTTCTTAAGACATGCAATAAAAATTATTTTATCCTTATTATTATCTGATTAATTTTCTTTAATCATTATTTTTAAAAAGAACTAAAACATTTTTTAAATAAATTAATTAAACTAATTATTAAGAAATTTTTCTTAAATTTTTTTCATTACAAAGAAAAATGGTTTTTCTGTGTATATAGAATTTGCGACTTGAAACGATGAACATGTTAAAAATATTTATTTGAATAAAAATAAAATATTTTACATTCTAGATAAAAATATTAATTTTGATTTGTTATCAAAACCCCTTTATCAACAACGGATATTAGGATAGATGATAACATTTGACATTTCAACAAATGGAATGTTGGGAGAAAAGTACTACTTTAAAAATTAAATTATAAGTATGTCATACACACACAAACATATATATATGAACATATATATATATATATATATATATATATATATATATATATATATATATATATTTATTTATTTGTGTGTTTTGTAATTGAAACAAATATTAATGTCACAAAATTTAATAAAGAAAATTTTTGAGTGACAAGTAATTTCGGTTTACGTAATATTAATTTTTTTAACATTTCTATAGCTAAATAAATACTACAATTTCAATTAACCTTATTGCAATCAAAATATTGTAATAATAATAATAATAATAATAATAATAATAATAATAATAAATGTATTATTAAAGTGCAAAAATCAAACGGACGGAATCAATTAATTAGCGACTAATTACAAAAATAAGTGCATAAAGAATATTTCTCCTCTTTCAAAGTATGTGAAAATATGTAGAAATTCTTGTTTGCAATTATCTGATAACATGATTATAAAATATGCACATATTTTTTACAATAAAGCCATAATAAACTTTATATACATTTTTTTCAATATTTATCACTAACTGAATATTAGTTTCGATTGCTAATAAAAATTGGAAATTTCCCAAGAAGATTTTGGTTAGAAAAGTTTTCTGCATCAATTGCTGCAAAATGAATTCTGCAATGTAGTCATATTCTATGGAAATAGAATATTAATATATAAATATCATATTCTATTCATATGGAAACTGATATCAAGTTTATGATACAAACATATACTTACATGAATGTTTGATTATGTTGCTCATGTATTACTGTTGATCTCCGAGATTGAACAATTCCAGATTGTCTAATTTCTCGCAAAAGGCTATCCTTCTCTTGTTCTAAAAGTGCAATTCGTTGGGCTTTTTTGTTTACTTCCTGGAAAAATACTAACAATTTAACCATTGTCAAAAGTCAAATGCATTTTAAAATTAAAATATTTCATTTGAAGTTTACCTCAGTTAATTTTTGATTTTGTTGCTTTAATCTAGAAACAATACTTTGATTCATTTGAGCATTGCTGCTCAAAAAAATATGAAATGATAAACCACCACGTTCCCAACTACTTATCAAAGCTGCCAAGTGTCGATTAACTTCAAGAACTCTTGCTCTTTGTAATTCTAAGCGCTCTTGTTGAGCTTCCGTCCACTGCTCCTGTATAAAATTGGCTTTTATTGATTTAAAAATATATATCATACATTCAATTACTTTTTACTGAAAATTTCAAATTAATTAAATGTGTAAAATATAAATCATACCACGTGAGAGCCCATTTGACCGAGGTGTTTAATTTTTTCTTGTGTCACAGATATCTGTTTCAAATACCATTCTCTGGTTTTCTCAACAGCAGCGAGACCTTGGAGTAAAACATCCTTTTCTTGTTCAATTTGCTTCATTCTTTTCATCTACGATATTTAAACAATTACATGTATATAGTATTATGTTATGAATATTAATTTATTAGAAATGATCATTTAAAGATAATAAGAATATACTTTACCATATTATAATCAATTCCATTTTGCAGTGTATGACGTCTTGGTTCCCTACGTCGACTTAATGCCTTTTTTGCATTGATATCAATATCAATATGATTATTTTGCAATTCCACTACTTTCTCATCCCCCAAATTTGGAATTTGCCTTAATAGAGATCTTGATTCTGAAGGATACCTATCAGGCAGCGGGCGTTTATCTAAACATTTCTCATTATTCATTAAAAGATTCATTTGCCAATTTTGAAGAGCTGTACGAATTTCAGATTTGTCGAAATTCCTATCAGTATTTAGAATTCTTCCATCAAGAATAGGATTTGGTCGGGATTTTGATGAACCATAAGTTTTTGGTGTTTTATGATCATGACAATTTTTAGAATCTACATTCTCCAACTGTAAGTTTCTTTCTTTTTGTCTAGGTAGTAATTGAGGCATGCTGAGAGTACGCTGTTGTGAGATAACATTATTAGGTCTAATAGTTGCCGTATTTGGAGAAGACCAAGTTGATTTTGTGTCTGATTCAACAAGTGTCGGTGCAGAAGGAGGCCTATTAGGTTGCTTATTGGCATCATTATCAACTTTTACGTGCAAAAGACATATTTTTAAACCTGCACAAAATCTCTCAAAAGATAACATTCCATTCGATGGGGCAACTTTTTTCAAACTTTCTAATACACCTTTGGGAAGACCCTAAGTACCATTATCAAGTTAACAAATTTAACTTTACTCTATAAAGTTAGGTGTTATGTATTACAAATAAAAATAAATTGAGAAATAACTTAAATAAATAATTAGACGATGTAACAACTATTATAAAAATCTTCATACAAATACACTCATTCTCAAATATCAAACTGTTGGAAATTGAAATAATAAGCTCTATAGTTTTAGTAAGGTTAAAAAGATTAATTTTTTTAAATTAATGTAATACTTGACAATTTATTTTTTAATTTTAGGTAAGAAAAAATTATTACCTGGGCACCATCATCCTGCCAACGTTCTTTGATATCCGAAAAGTGTATAAATCCAGTATTTTGATCATCCATTATGTCAAACAAAGTTTTCATTGCAGAAATAAAACTTTTTGGTAAACCATCAGAAGCAGACGTTGCCATAATTTTGTTTACAATATTCTATTTATGTAATATTATAATTTTAATTTACACAGTCGAACTAATATATTACAATACAAATATTTACAATCATTTTCAAGTATACTGTATCTTGTGTTCACTTGCACAGAATGCATATAAAATAGTGTGACTTTAGGCGGAAAATTTGAATTCAAAATCGCATTTTAAATATATATTTTTGAAAATTATAAAAGTATGAGGTATTAATGATGACTATATTAAAATTATATTTAAATATAATAAGATTATAATTATGGTGTTTGGGATTTAAAGCAGAATTCAAATTTTATAAATTTACAATAATTTTATAATAAATAGTTTACTACAAATCACATAGAATATTCTTAAACCTTATTAGATAATATTAAGTATTATTTATTATTATTAATCAGAATATTATCATAATTATTGCGGGAAAGTCGTTTGCGAACGCATAGCACGAGACAGAAAAGGATAGAAATATATTGCTAACCTTTTAACGGAAGCGCCTACGCGCCACCTGGTAACGAGGAGAAACAAACTTATCATCGAGTCGTTTTTTGAAGTTCGAAGCTGTGTGAAAAGGCTAACGCACAATGAAAATCGTAAGACGTAAATCGTAAACTTTACATGAGATAGAAAAGGATGATAGATGTCTCTGTCCTTTTCTCTTTCATTTAAATTTTTACGATTTACGTCTTACAATTTTCAATGTGCTTAGGCCTAAACACAACGCAAAAAGATGACATGACACAGCCTTAGGTTGAGTCCACAATAGCACATTGAACGGAACGTAAACGTAACGAAACCATATACTTTCCATTGTTTCGTTACGATACGTTCCGTTCAAGGTGCTATTCTGGACTCAACCTAAGGCCACAGCAGTATCCGTATCCGTATTCATTCTGTTTTGGCCTTTACAAAACGCAAAACGCAAGAAGGGAAGCATGGAAACAAAAGGGGTTCTACATTTCGGATGCTTTTATATTAACTTCTTTGCTTTATGGTTGTTTTTTTGTTGTTGATCGTTGTTGCTTATACAAAATGGCATCCCGTTGACGAGTGGGTTTTTATTACTCACACAAAGTGTATTATATTTAATTGTGGAATTTATGACATTATAAATATATCTGCAGCATTTTACTCAACATGGGGTAAATAAAAATAACAGAGTATTTATAATAACAATTACTTTGTTTTATAGATGTTGAGTTGAAAGTCTTAGAAAATATTATACAATTCGTTTTATATGTATATGCATTTTATGATTAGTCTAAAAACAGTAATTATAGGGAAATTAATTTTTAAAAAAACCTATATTTTTTCAAAGAAATTTTTGCAAATTGTTTGGCGTTGCTTTCTCTAACATTAAGGAACTCAAAAATTAAACTAATAGGTATATATTTATTTTATGGTCGTTACATTTTAAGGAATTTTTGTTTATTTTAAATACATAATACTTTTTAAGATTTAGAATCACTTTAAAGTAAACAATATGATCCTTAATACGAAAAGATATCATTTGTCATTATTTTTAATATATGTAAAATATTTATAAGTTTTCAATATTTCACTTAATGTCTATATCATCTGTATGTTAATTTTCTAATTTATTTCATATTATTGTTTAATAGCTCTTCGGATATGGAAAATACGGAAATAAAGAAGGAAGTCATGGAAGTGAATTCTGACTTGGAGATATTTAATGACCAAAAGAAAAAAAAGAAAAGAAAACATAAGCATCACAAGCACAAAAGAGAGAAAGTTTTAGAAAAAGAGGATGTAAAGATTGATAAACAAGATAGGTAAGATTTTTTCAAAATAATACGATTTATGGAACTTAAATCGAATATTTTTTTACTTTATATCAGGAAGAAGCACAGGAAGCACAGACGTTCTAGAAAGATAAAAGAAGTGGAAAATGGCATTACTGAGATGAAAATAGCCCAACGAGTAGGTACAAAATTTTCAGATGTAAATGGAAAAGAGGAAACTTATTTGGAAGTATTAACTACAGAAGAAAGTGATGAAGAAAAACTTGTTGACTTAGATTCAGATGAAGTTGATTGTACCATTATTGAAGATGATATTGATTTAGAAGAATTAATGAAGCAAAAGGTTAGAGATCATTCATGTAATATTAGTTTGTTTATTTATTTGCACGTTGGATTTTAATTTTATTTATTTCTGAAGGAGCGGCTTCAGGCTTGTCTAGTTCAGTATCTTTCTGATGAATCAGATAAAGGAAAAATTGTAGATACACCGGACGTAATACTTGTAGAGGATGATAGCGGCGATGAAAGTATATCTAAGAAACGTCATAGAAGTAGATCAGGTAGTAGAGAACGTAAAAGAATATTGAAGACTGAAAGGCGAGTTATAGTTGATATGACGAGGAGAAGTAGAGAAGAATTCAAAGATAAAAGAAGAGACATTGACAGAAAAAGAGATGAGAAACCACGAGTTAGAGAAGATGTGAAGAAAGATGTTTTACGAAAAGATGATAAAATAATGCGTAAAGTCACTGATAAATCGAAAGAAGACAGAAAAGATGATTTAAGAAAGCGTATTGATGATGATAGGCGTAAGGAGACTTTGAAGAAAGAAGAATTACGAAAAAGAGAATTTGAGAAGAGGTATTTATTTAATTTAATCACTTATGTAAAATTAATCTAAAGACTTACTCTATACTTTTTTTACAGGGAAGACGATAGAAAAAGAGAAGGCGATCATCATAATTTTAAATCTAGACTTGGTTCAAAATCTAGAGATTCCAGAGCAGACTTGAGACATCAAAATCGAGATGATCGTCCAAATAGAGATCGACCTACAAATAAAGACTGTGATAAGAGAGACAGTAGAGATAAATTTGTTGGTCGAGATCGACATACTAGTAGAGATTGCGAACGACACAGCAGAGAACGTTACATTGGACGAGACAGAGGAGGCAGTCGTGACAAAACCGAAAATCGAGATCGAAGAGACATTAGAAGTCATGATCGAATTAGAGATCGCTCGAGAAGTACAAGAAGATCTCGTAGTCCAATCAGAGGTCGATCAGACAGAGATCGTACTGATCGATATAGAAGATCTAGATCTGCATCTAGAGGACGTAAAGATCGTTATGGTAAAGACCATGACAGAGACAGGAATGGAAAAAAGGAACGTAACGATAAGTATAAAGATTCCTTGTCAGAGGGGCTTAAAATCGAACGATCAGAGAGTTCAAGCGAAGAAGAAATTAAAGATATTGACATTGAAGAAGAAGAAGATGAGGAGGTTATTATCGAGCGAAGAAGAAAGCAAAGGGAAGAATTATTAAAGGTGAATAAAATTCAAGCAACTAAATATATTTTTAAGATTTTGTCATCCCAATATATATCTTAAAAAATGTTTTAATGTAGAGACTAGGCGGACCAAATGAAGATTCTAACCTTTCTACTGATATGAATACAACGACAGTGACACCCAGATCAGAAGTTCAGTCCAATACATCACCAAAATCTGTAGATGTCACTTCTAATAATAACGGCTCTACCTCAGAAAGTCATACACCACCGCTACCCCAGAAAATGAAATCTCCCGAAAATGTGAAGAAACGTAAATCTAGATTTGATATCGTAGAAAATAGACAAGAAGAAAGTGCGAAGATTGATGATAAACAAAATTCAAAAAAATCTAACGAATGGGATATGTTTGCCGAAGTGGATAATATTGGTGACTTTAATGTAGGTTTTTCACTTTTTCTTTTTCATTTTATTTCTGTAAAATGTTACTAATTTCGTATGTCATAGAGCCCAACTGTTGAAGGGAAGCGTCATGGAGGTCCAGATAATCCAAGTCTTACAGATAACTGGGATGATGCTGAAGGCTATTACCGGTCAGTGAAAAAAATTACATTAAACTGAACATTACTGCTCATACAGCGCCTTTTAGCTAATCCTGGTGTTTTCCGTTGAGATATATCAGCATGTTTGTTCTATTTATCGATAAATTCTACGTTAAAAACTCGTCTGTCGACAATCTAGGTCTTTTGCAGTTTTCCTATACCCTAATCAAGACAAATGCTGACATGTACTTTCAATGAAAGCAAGTTGCCGCCGCATTTGGGTATTCATGGGAAGAACGAAAGACCATATTAATGGAAAAATAAATCATACTTGATTAACAAAGTTATTATTTTTTTTAGAGTTCGTGTAGGTGAATCTTTAGACTCACGTTACGTTGTTTACGGATATACGGGTCAAGGTGTATTTAGTAACGTTGTAAGGGCAAGAGACAACGCTAGAGGAGGTCTCGACGTTGCAGTTAAAATTATTAGAAACAATGAAATAATGTAAGTAATAAAGGATTAGGAATTATCGGAATAATGTAAGATTTTACTGTCAATTCTTTTTTTTTCCTTTTTTTTTTTCTTAAAATTTTACTGATAGAATACTAATAATAATAATAATACTCCTTAATGATTTTTCTTTTTAATTACAACAGGCATAGAACGGGTTTGAAAGAATTAGAAATTCTGAGGAAACTTAATGACGCTGATCCGGAAGATCGATTCCATTGTTTACGCTTATTCAGACACTTCTTCCACAAAAACCACTTGTGTATGGTTTTTGAACCATTAGCTATGAATTTAAGAGAGGTATGTTATTTGATATTCACGAAAAGAGGTCACCGAGTGTTCGATATTGCTGGAACTGAAATATGTTGTTTTTTATCGACATTCATTAGTTGTTATCAATCGTTAATACTTGAGGACCTCTACTTGTAACTTAATTTTTTTACTTAAATTATTTCATTATTTAATATTCTTTCATTGGATTATTAAAAAAAAAATTAACTTTCTTTAGGTATTAAAGAAATATGGTAAGGATGTAGGTCTACATGTTAAAGCGGTAAGGTCTTACACTCAACAGTTGTTTTTAGCATTGAAATTGTTAAAACGGGCAAATATATTACATGCGGATATCAAACCAGATAATATTCTAGTCAGTGAAAGCAAATTAGTGTTGAAACTATGTGACTTTGGCTCAGCGTCACATGCACACGAAAACGAAATAACTCCATACCTTGTATCAAGATTTTATCGTGCTCCTGAAATTAGTAAGTATTTCATTTTTTGTTTAATTTCTTAAAATCGAAGCATATTGAAAAGTGAAGAATGTTTAGAGGCTAATAAAAGCAACTCTCTTTTCTTTATTCTCGTTTATTTGAAAAAGTAATTTTATCAATTTTAGTCCTCGGCATACCCTATGACTTTGGTATTGATATGTGGTCCGTGGGATGTACTATTTACGAATTGTATACTGGAAAAATAATGTTTTCGGGAAAAACGAATAACCAGATGTTAAAATTTTTTATGGACCTCAAAGGAAAAATGCCTAATAAAGTAATTAGGAAAGGTTCTTTCAAGGATCAACATTTTGACTCCAACTGCAATTTCCTCTATCATGAAGTTGATAAAGTTACTGAGCGGGTAAGTTATTTTATCTAATATTATCATCTCTGCTCTCAATTATTGGTAAGTGTTATTTTATTTTTAAAAATTAGATCTCTAATTATAAAATAAATGCGATCTTATTTCCGTATACTCTTTATAGGAAAAGATTGTAATAATGTCTACATTACCAGCCTCGCGTGATCTCAATACAGAATTGGGTGGAAATGCACTGCCATCAGAACAGAGTCGGAAGGTGTCTCAGCTTAAAGATTTACTGGAACGGACTCTGATGCTAGATGCTGGGAAAAGAATTACTGTGAATCATGCTTTGGCTCATCCTTTTATACAAGAAAAGATCTAGGTAACCAAGACCCAGGCACCTTCCGCGATGGAGTTTTATTAATTTAAATAATTTGCATAATTTTAATCAGTGCTGTTGTTAACGTCACCGTATGTTGCTAATGAGCACAATAAGCTTGATTTATGCAATTCACAAGAATATCTGCATAATTTGGCGAAAATAAGCAGAGGGCTCAAGAGACATAAAAAAAGAATTAAATTTTAACAAAACATTAAATTACTAATAGTTCTTTTCTTCACATAACTAATAGCCAGTGCGACACATTGGTTACTAGTTGTCGACCTTAAATATTTTAGCCTGATTATCGCAGTTTCTAATGGAGTAAATTATGTTTCTAAAACGCCTGGTATGACGTTTTTATGGATGTTTTTTTGTAAATCTCTGTACTACGATAACATATTAGCGATTATACATTTGGTATTTTATTAATTGAGAGTATCTCTTGAAAATTGTAAATTATTACGTTTTAATTGAAAATTAAAAGACTTATCAGTCTTACATTTGTTTTTGTTTTTTTTCCGTTCTACGGTGAGTCAATTAAGTATGATTAACATGAATTTATCTTGAAATTTAGCGACAATTTATTTGGTGTATTGAGGAGTCAAATTTGTATAGTTAATAGGATTGCAGTTGAAATAAAACAACACATACTTGAATGATTATGAAGTATTCTCGTCGAGTTTTAAGAAGAAAAAACCTTCGATCATATTTTTCTAACGGCGGTTTAAAACATTTATTTTTCAGAGCTCGTACTTTTACACGATTTTTTTTATAATAATATTAAAAAAATGTATTTCTTGGCCGCAATTAACACCAAGATTTAATTAAAATATTTGAAAGTTTCTAAATTTCTTGGTGATACTTGCTTTGATATTTAGCGAGGGAAAAAATGATTTTGAGAAAAGATTATACGAAGCTGCTTATGTTTCAGATGTGTCATCATTTCAAATCAGTGAGGATGGACTTGACCAGGGCCTTTAGCACTGTTCCGGTTGAAACCGTATTCATGGAGACTGCCTTATGGGATATTCAGTATACCTATTTTACTGTACCGTTAGTTCTTTTTCACTCCAGGCTATGCTCATGTCCATGATCTGTAGATTTATTTTATTAATTTTCTACTCAATCAGAAAAGTAATATATAGATTTATAAAATTAATAGAATAACGGCAATAAAAGTATCAAAATTTTCCTTTTTTTATGAAATGGGACAAGTTTAGTTAAAACATTGAGAAAATACCAAGTTCTTAATTAAAAATGAATTTAAATTTTAAGTCATAATTTGAATTTTATATATACATAATAAATAAAGAACAAACTCTGTTGAAATTAATGTCATTGTTCTAATTGACAATTTGGTAATGTTTCACTTGTAGTCCTCTTTGAGAGGAGGTGAGGCAGTTGGTCATGGATTTGGTCTGAGATCTGCAACTTGAAGACATCCTCTAATTCAGCTGCAAATCTACAATGATGATGGGTCTAAGGTTTATGATGAAAGTTTAACACTTGAAATAGTAAGTAGGTTTATTATCACGAAAAGGTGGTGTTTTTCTTTTAGAAACAAACTTTAATCAAAATTTAAAACAGGTTTTTATTAATAAATTACAATTAAATAGCAAACGAATCTAAGTCTTTTAATATTTTCTTCTTTA
This sequence comes from Leptopilina clavipes, assembly GCA_001855655.1. NCBI lineage: Eukaryota > Metazoa > Arthropoda > Insecta > Hymenoptera > Figitidae > Leptopilina > Leptopilina clavipes. The sequence goes on from JUFY01033342.1 coordinate 37,283, forward strand.
AATACCGATCTTTTTTATTGTATCTTGTCATATTTAAAATTTTTTTAAAAGTTTACTGATTTTAAAAAGAATTAATTGCACTAATTTCAGATGTGGAAGAACTAGAACAAAGTAATGTGGAGAAGAAGACAATTGTTTTATAAAATATATTATTTAGAATAGAGTAGCAATATTTTTTCAATAAAAATTTCAACAATTGAATACTGAAATACATGAGAAATAATTTCTCTAATGAACCTATCCTAAATGTCTGCTAAAATAAATAAATCAAAAGAGCATACGTGGGAATTTCGTTGGACACTTTTAAAAAGTTCTTTTTCAATGGTCGACGAAAATATGGACTTTTTAATAAATAAAAAGTAATTTTTATCATTTAACTCTCGTTTATGCCTGTTTACAATCCATCACGGTTCAAATAAATTTATTTATTATTATAATTAGTTCAGTAAAAACAAATTTAAATTAAAACAAAATAATAGATTATTGAACAAACTATTTATAAATAAGTACCATTAATTTTATGTTTGGAATATAAAATTCATTATTTAAATACATATCTTTTACAATAAATTTTTGTTTAAGGTAAAATTTTTGGTGGAATATCTACGTACATAAATTAATCTAATTCATTCATCTCATTGTTATATGAGGAAAAATATACTTCTAAAGTCTCTCTATTATATTCAACTTTAATCACATCTTTTTAAAAATATTAATCAACTAATCTCGTTCAGGATAATACTGTTTTAAAATCTTGGAAACTTTCTGTGCAAGTGACATAGTTGATGCGCACAGAACTCTCCTACTCATGATGTCAAATGTCCCACCTAGAAGAATGTACAATTAGCCGTATCGTAATAAAAGTGTTTTTTTCTTTTTTTTTAATATGTTGCTAATATTCTCTTAAACAAAATACCTGCAGGATCAATGCAGACTCCACCTGCTTCTCTAACTATGAGATCTCCAGCAGCAATATCCCAAGCATGAATTCCAAACTCATAATTAATATCAGCACCTCCCATTGCAACCATACACATATTTAGTGCTGCTGAACCTAAAGCCCGAGTACTATGGAGTATACATAAAATCAGAGTCATATTTACTACACACTCAAACCTATTTAGTAAATACTATATAACAAAAATTTTATTTTTTATATTTTTACTACTTACACTATATGAACACTTAAAAATTATTCGTTTGAATATTTAAAATCTCTGACTATAATAAATGATCGATCTTATAAAGAGGTAATTAATTTCAAGTTACCCATGGATGAGAGGTGTTAATGTAGTAATATTTTCTACAAGAGTTTTCATCTTTTCAGTATCTCTGCTAGTCCCCATTTCCATCATAATCAGTGCATTTTGTAGTTCTAAAAAATCCATACACACATACACCATAGTCGAAAATGTTTGTTTACGCAAGACCCTATGTATGATCTATGCAACGGTCCTGTAAATTATCCCGTGTAATTCCAAACGAAATATCGAACATAAAATAATTTTCTCTCTGTAGTTTTAAAATTATGTCCTACAAATATTTTGAAAAAAGTTAACAAATTTAAAAGCTGCTGGAAAATTCCAAGGGATAAAACTGCCAGTTGCCGTGCATTAATCAAAACAGATGTGATTATCAAATAATATTATTATTTTATTTACTAATAGTTACCTGTTTCTTGAGAAACATTAATAATTTTTCCATTTAAGAAAGCTCCTCTCCCTTTCCTAGCCGTAAAAAGTTGATCCAAAATGGGATTGTAAATTATTCCTATTTCAGTTGTTCTATCAATCAAAAGTGCAATTGAAATACAGACGTGAGGAAATCTATGCACAAAATTCATAGTTCCATCTATAGGGTCTATAATCCAAGTTGGATCATCTGTTAATTCTATTTTGTTGTTTGTTTCTGAAGTAGCTTCTTCGCCAATAAATCTATGTTATAAAGAATTCATTAATTTAACTTAAGAAATAATAATAAAAAAATATTTAAAGAAGAAAGAAATAAAAAGTTATATCTAATGGATTATAATACTTTTTATTCGCATATCATACTTATGATCGGGAAATTTTGTAGATATACCGTCCATCAGAAGTCTTTCAACCAGACGATCAGTTTCTGTTACTAAATCAACATCGCAAGATTTAGTTAAAACATTTTTCTGTCTGCAAATATTATTTTTAATGAGCTGAAAATAATATAGTAATGTAAATATAATCGATTTGGTTTTAAAACAGACTTTTTACACTGTTATGACACAATTATGCTGACTGGAGACTCGATATATGCATACACTTTTTTAAAGCATATAAAAATGTATATGTATATACGAGCATTGTACATAAAAAAAACTAAATAGTCAATAATTATAATTTGTAGCATGTGCATTTTAAAAATAATCTACTTTTCAAATAATTTAGTTATAAATAATCGGATAAAATTGTTTAGTAAAATCAAAAGCTTACCATTCCAGCTTCATGTACAAGTTGAATAACTATTTCATAATATTCATCTGTATTTATCATTTTTCTTATATTATATTCACTTCTTTTTAAAATCAAGGAGTTTGTACAAAATAACTAAAAATATATCAGTTGAATAAATTTACATATCATCAATATTGAACGTAATATTGTATATACTGGAGAAAGCTTTACCTATATAGGCTTATGAAATGCGCAAACGCAACCCCAACATACTGATATACAGGCTATTTTCAAAGCAGATGAAAGTAGAAATCGAATATATATTATATTTAAGGTCAAAATTTTTTACTTATCTAAAACTGTTTTTTTAGAGTATATAGATACAAGATTAAGGATACATATTTTTTTACAACAACAATAAAATGTATTTATTTCTCAACGTATACAATATACATACATTTTATTTATATATTCGCGTGATTCAAATTAAATTCGCATTATATTATATTGTATATATGTATATCACACCTACTTAATATTAATGATATGTATGGTTTCTTATCACACTGTTTATGGCAATTACATAATATATTAACTATACATTTCATAAAATATACACTGTGTCCCACATCTTTTGTACGAGTATTGCAATATTGGCTTATAAAAAAACTGAACACCCCCGTAATATTGGCAACCACATGTAGTAATCTTCCCATGACAATGCTCATGCAAAAATTTGTGGAATATATACGACCATGTGAAAAGGGTATACATTTTGCGTTGATGCGATAGAAAGAAATATTTGCAATTAATTATTACAGTTAAAATTCTTCAAAAGAAGGTTTTTAATGCGAAAAACAAACTACTCGGCAAAAAAACTACTCGGCATGACCTCAAAGTGCAGAATACTTGTTTTTTTTAATTTTCCATTTTGCGGATTTACATAATTATATGTATATACTCTAAGATATAAAGTAAAACTAATATCAAAATAGTCCCTTTTCACGTGGACATGTATTATTATTACCTTTGTCAAATTATTATTATTCTTCAATAATAATCAAACCTGCATAGGTTCTTGATTCGAGAATAATTATTCCATGTTATATAAGAATATATTTTTTACATGGAATATTTTTTCTTCAGTATATACAGTAATAATGTACGAATCTACATAAATATGCCAAGTATTACGTACATATATGTAAGCATAATGTATACCTATAGCTGCACAGTCAATTGAGGAAAATGCGCGTATATTGTTTATATAAGTGCGTAACAATTAGTCTTTTTTTTATCCAAGATTCATGTTTGTGTACACGGAAAAGTTTTCAAACATAAAAAAGTGAAAGATTGTACCACAAAAATGCATCAATTATTTTAATTGTTATATTATAACAAGATGATAGATTTTGTCAAATTGATGAAACATAGTGGCAACAACTGATTAACAAAAACAACCTTGATTCAATAAAATGTTGATTGAATCATGGGAAAACGGAAGAAACTGTTTCATTTCCATTTGTTTCTTAATAGTAGCTGCACACGTAGAGCAGCTTGTTCGAAAACTTTTCCATGGCAGATTCCACATGGAAGAGTAGTAAAATTTGCACCACCACGTGAAATCTTCTTGTAGTTGAGTCGTTGTGCTTTTTTATTATTTAATTTATTCATTTGAGAATACAGTTCAATAACTTTCATATATGCATTATGTGTTATCACACATTACAATGTAGAACCTATATTTATAAGGGTTTGGAAGCGAAAATGTACCATATATATAAATATATTTGTCTATAAAAAATGCAATTATTTTTTAAATTGTTCATAAAGTTCATTCTTTCGAAATCTGAATTGGTGAACCAGAGATATTTTTTTACAGCCTTACACATTTGCAATAAGAATTTCTGCAATGACCGATTGAATTACAGTGAAAAACTTAATAATTCACTGACACATTTAATAATATTTTTAAATCTTTTAAGTATACTCAATTTCAAGTAAAAAAATTTTTTTAATTCAACTAATTCAGATTTAAGGATTAGTTCTTATAATATATTGCAGTATGATTACTATTTCTTCTGGGAAATTTCCTTAAAAATCATTTTAAAAACTAATATTTTATTTACAATTGAATAAATGGGATAAACAAAGTTTGTAACGACTAGGCATTTTAGTGCACGAAGGATATTGAATATTCCACATTTTTCTTGTCATTCCAAAATCAATGAAAATTTCTATATTATATAATAATAATCGTTGTAATTTTTAATAATACATCACAGTGTTTCAATTGATTATGTAATACACTAAGAGACAAAATTTTTGGCTTTTCAACAACGATATTACTCTCTGATGGAATACAATTAAGTGTAAAATTTAAAAACTTTTGTTTCTTAGTGTAAAATCAATATAAACTATATAAGGCTACTTAGCCCCAAAACTTTTATATAAGCATTTATAACAATGTTCCAGAGTGACACCTGTCTAAAATAACCGCCAGTTCTGTACCCTTTTTTCTAAAGAAATTTTCCTTATAAACTTTTTAGGCATTTTAAGTTTAACTTTATTATACTGTATGTAAAACAGAATTAAGCATTAAATGATTCTATAATGGAACACATTTTTTAATTTCTTGATTGCGTATTAAATTTCAAGATTTCAAGACACTCTGGAACGCTGTTAAATGCTAAACAATGTTTTATCTTTTCAACAAATTATTATTACATATTGAATAATAATAATAATAATAATATACTTAATATACACTAACAAATAACCAGAATTAAATGTTATTTTTGGACTTATTCTGGTCTTTGATAGTTAAATAATATACTTGAATAAAAAAATATTAATAATATATGGTTAAAAGAAAATGTAAGAAAAGAATTTAAAGACATGTTTCTGACGTCTTTTTTTCAAAATTCTGACCAAAATTTGTTGCATCACTGAGTACTTTAATAGTACACTGAAAAGAACTAAATATTTTTTGGAGGACTAGAAGATGTTTTAAGCTTGAGGTCTTAATTGGAATAAAAGATCTACGATACTCTCATCGGCTAGTGTTGAAATATCTCCAACATTCCGGTCGCCAATAGCAATTTTTCTTAAAACACGACGCATAATTTTTCCAGATCTTGTCTTTGGAAGACCCGGTGCGTGCTGAATAACATCCGGTTGAGCAAAAGGGCCAATTCTTTCACGAACTATAAAAAATATTATGTGTATTAATAAGGAGAAAAAAAATCAAGTATAACATTATTCAATAGAAGAAAGAGTGTGTATCAATGATAACATTGATAGATGAGGAAATATTACCTTTCTTTTTTAATTCATCTTGTAGTTTTTGATCAAAAGTAATGTTATCATTTGGAGTAATAAAACAATAGAGGCATTGCCCTTTAACTTTATGCGGTTTGCTAACAACAGCTGCTTCAGCTACTGATGTATGTTCAGCTAAAACATTTTCTACTTCTGCAGTTGACATTAAGTGCCCCGATACATTTAACATGTCATCTATTCGACCCGTCACCCATAAGTAACCATCAGAATCGCGTCTTGCACCTAAAATTGTGTCGTGTCGATTTAAAAAAAAACATATGTATATCTCGTACTGGACAAAAATTTTAAACTGTTTTACTTACCATCTCCTGTACAGTAGAATCCATGAAATTTATCAAAGTATGTATTTTGAAAGCGTTCATGATTTCCGTAAAGTGTTCTCATCATTCCTGGCCAAGGCTTTCTAAAAACAAGATAACCCTCACCCTCGCCTTCAATTATATGACCATCCTCATCTAATAGTTCTGGCAAAACTCCAAAGAAAGGGAATGTCTATAATTAATAAATTTGAAAATTCCCTATATTACCAAATACTTGAAATAACTTAAAATAATTGTGCATAAATTAAATAATAAACTACTCACAGCGGAACCCGGTTTCATCGGAGTTGCTCCTGGAAGAGGTGTTATTACATGACCACCTGTTTCGGTTTGCCAAAAAGTATCTGCTATACTGCACTTTCCATGACCAACTAAGTTATAGAACCAGAGCCATGCTTCTGTATTAATTGGTTCTCCTACAGATCCAAGTACCTACGTATGTGAAATAAATTTGTAGCTGCAAAAGTTTTATAATAACAGTTGGATCGAAATGCGATTCTCTTTAAGGTAACCTAGACGTGAGTTAATTGTCTTAAATCTTTTTACACTGCTTTCAAAAGAACCATTTCTTTTGAAAGTAATGTAATAAATTCATCAAATTATTGCTTGATAACTTTGTATAAAATCTTACTCTTAAAGAGTGCAGATTGTGTTTCTTGACAAGATCATCACCAAACTTCATAAGAGATCTG